>CM039726.1:50053725-50181635 GCA_022539455.1 Dendrobium nobile
AGGGTGTATGCAATCAAGCACACACATGGGCCCTGGAGAGCGTGTTATGGGTGTACACAGTGTCGTAGGGATGTTGCACTGGTCAAAAAGTGAATTCAAAGTCGAGTGATGCTCCTCTGCAGGTACATGGGAGTCGACAAGGCTCGAACCCTTAAATAAATGTCCAATCACGAAGTTGATCAAGATAGTTATTTTATACATTCATATAAGGCCTTTAAGATCTATAATCAAGAGAATTCACTAATAAACGCATAAAGCCTACGAAACTCAGTCTCCTAAGCAGGTATAATAGGAGTTGACAGAATTCAAATCATCGGACAAATATCTGATTGACTGATTCTGGGGACAAGTATATTTGTTTTAAACATCATATTAGGCATTCAGGGACTATAACAATAAAATTCATTCACAAAACCATAAAGCCTATGAAAATCGATCCTCTATCGACAACTCGATAGAGTCGACAAGGTTCAATCAACAAATGGATATGACCTAAACACCTCGATGATGGCCGTGTTGAATGTTATCTCAACCGGAGGTGTTCCAAACACTTTTAAATATCTTTCCAAGCTCCACCCAAATACCCAAAATTCAAAATTTTAAACACTCTAATGCAAGGTATATAAAATTGGAACTCAATCATCAGCCTCTCAAAGCAAAATCCATCTATCCTCCACAACGTTTGTCAAGATAATAAATTTGAATAAACTTCACCTCACATAGTGCTAATGCTTAGTCGAAAATATCACTAGGATCCATTCTCAAACAATCTCCTGTAGTAAGGACGTGGTACATATCCTCTGACCAGTAATTTTGCCGCCAAATGGCGCTGCAGGATAAACGGTTATGATCCGGGGCCCTCTGAGCTGAGTGGTTTTGCCACCAAATGGCACCACGAAATACTGGTTATGGGGTAGAGCTGATACGTTCCTTAATGGCATCAAATCCTTGAGATACGAATCAATAGGATATGATCGATAGGGTACAAAGCCCTTTGTTAGCTAAGGTGGATTCAAATTTCTCCCCTTAGACAAACATTCCCCCCTGTCGACAAGATACCCTTGGACGAAGCAACCATGGTGCCGATAAGGTCCTCTGTCAGGTTGGGTCGACTACTCTCCTAAATAGTAGACCAAGGATCATAATGGCCCAGGGTGACTGAACTATGGGATCTTGATCGGGTCTATCATCCATTCCCTCACTATCTACTTTAAATGCAAAATGGTGAAATTTTTAATTTTAAACACCAAATCTTTCAACCCTTCAAATTTCCAAATCAAAAACCCAATGCTGCTACTATATGTCAGGATAACACGTATTTACACGTATATGATCGACAACTAGCCTTAATCGAAAGTTCTCTCTCATTACCGAGAGGGGTATTAAATATAAGAGCTTGTGCCTATAAGAAATCAGAACTCATATCATAAAGTCCTCACAAAATGAGGGTGAAATCTCTGGGTAGTATCTTATCTACAAATTCATTTCCTTCCAAAATTTACCTCGGAACTTAATTCTGTTAAAACTCCCCCCCCCACCCAAAAAAAAAAGAAAAAAAAACAACAGTCGGACGGAGGCTGGGACCGGATTTCGGAGCCCACACATGATATAGGACTAAATTGTTCCAATTATTCATATGAAACCAAGCCGGGCTGCCGGGTCAGGTCGTGACAAGAGAGACTGGTATCAGAGCAAAGTTTATAATGATACAATGAAAGAGCTATAGGATGATTGAATCTCTTGTCAGGACCCGGCTGGCTAGCCCGATAATAACGGGGCGGGAACAGTCGGTCATACGGATAACACATATAAAACATAAACAATTACATTTAAAACTTTAATATCGTACATAAACATCATTCAATATATGAAAGAGCCACTAATAACATTAAATTGAAAGAGCCACTAATTTAGGGTTATTAGTAGCTCTTTCATATTATTGAATGATGTTTATGTACTGATATTAAAACTTTAAATGGAATTGTTTATGTTTTATATGTGTTATTCGTACGACCGACTGTTCCCGCCTCGTTATTATCGGGCTAGTCGGGCCAGGTCGTGACAAACAAGTCATTTAACAATGATCTATGCTTAAAAATATTAATATTCAATGTCACGAGTCGGGTGTGAATGTCGTGTCAAGTATTAAGAGGGGAGAGAACAACATTGTTGGGGTTGGGTATCGATGTCAAAACAGCGTCAGCCCTCAATGTTGATAGGATGTCGTCGTCGATGTTGAGATAACATTAAACAATATATGAGATGATGATACAGCACGGGAGCGTGATTGTGGGTGTAGAAATTACTGGCTGTGAGCGTAAAGGTCAAGCAACATCGACTTCAATTTTGAGTATTTTAAAATATTGGTGTCGTGATGACATCAGGCATCGATATTGAGATGACATTGTGCGTTGTTGTGAAACCCTAGTCATGACCCGCTATAGAGAAATAAAGAATGGGAATATTTGGTGAATAGGTTATTGTGTACGAACAATTGATTTGGGATTGTGGAGAGGAAATAAGAATTTCATTTTTATTTTTGAATTATATTAAATTTGAAGTACAATTAATTATATTTAAAAAAACATAAATATTTAAGACATGTTTAGACATGAGTGTCCACTTTATTCTTTATATTATTTTTTAATCAAACACATCTTCGGTGTGTCTAACACGTGTTGAAGGCGTGTAGAACATGTGTCATGTCTGATAGTGCAGACTGTGTACCTCTATGAGGAAAGGAGTTGCTGCATCATAGGATGCCACTTTCTAGAGGCTATAGACCTCCATTTAGAACAAGATACTTATATCAAGAACATCGAGGACCAAATGGTTCAGCTAACTCAACACCAATTTGCAAGGCAGCCTGATGCTCTCCAGACCAAAAATGAAACAAAACCAAGTGAGTAGGTGAAGCTGCAGTTTGAGAAGCAACAAAAGTAGTGTATCGACACGGGCCAAGAGAAGCCCAATTCTAAGCAGAGAACAAAAAAAAAGGATACTAAAGGGGTGGGAAGCCAAAATGCTAGCTATTCCTAAACAATCCATTATTAAATGTCCCACCACAATCTACCCCAGTGATTCCAGAAGCAAAAGCTCTATAAACAATTTTTCAAGTTCCTGGATGTATTCAAGTAACTTCACAGAAAATTACATTTACAGACAAATTGGAACAAATGCTAAGCTATGTAAAATTCATGAAAAATATACTTTCCAATTAAAGAAACTTGGAATACAAAAATGTAGCATTTATGAGGGGTGCAAATACAATGCTGCAAAGGAAACTGCCAACTAAACAAAAAGACCTTGGCAATTTTATTATTTTGCTTTCATTTTGCTTTCAATTTACAAAGTTAGAATTAAGAGAGATAAGCTGACTACAGTATCAATGCAACTAGCAATGGTTCGGTGAATATTCCGATTGCATTGTGAAAGAGTGCTAACAAAATTCGACATGTTTATCTTCTTAATAGATTTTATCATTTCTGATATGGACGCGAAGACCCTAAGTACCTGGACATTTTGGGCAACCATTCTTAGCGACGAGAAGAGCCAATATTGGTATTCACAAGGGATAGTCGCATCTCCAAGTATAGCATGAACACAGCACAATCTGACGAGATTGTGCCATATAAATATGAAAATGTCAACCATCAGGAGCCCCAAGTTGTTTCTTTGACACAAGAAAATTTGGTGCGAAGCAACTTAATACTAGGAAGAAACAGGCTGACGCACTAGACAATACATGATAGGAGGTGAGCTATGTTGAGTTGAACTAAGCGCTCGTTTAAGGCAGCCCAACTTTTGTCATAATATTAAAAAATTTAAGATAGATGTGTTTTTTTTCAAAAAATAATAAATATTTTTTTGGCACGTCGTTGCCAGACCCCGCACCGACGCACTAGTCTAATATTTCAAAGAGATTTACATCTCCCATGCATAATTCAACCCAAAATCCCAGGAACTTGAACTAGGCAATATAGTGCATATCATGATTTTTCTAGAATTCTCATCACGTATATTTGAAGGAATAGGCCAACACCTAGGCGTCTAGCAACTATTAATGAAAATTTTAGTGCTTTTCAAATAGTGGAATAAGATAAATGTATGTGATTGATTCCCTGCATGTGACCATTGGAGTATTGGAAACACTTGTCCACATTTAATCTACTAAAAGATGCACGAAAACAAATGGCTAACATGCATTGAGATTGCCACATATGCAATCAATTGAAGTAATGGTGGGGGACACTAAGGCACGATTTGTGGATTGTCATGCTCTATTTGGAGCTATAATAAGAGGTAATTGCTTAGGAAAACTCACACCACCTCCAAGCAAAGCCTCAAACATATTCAGAACCTACCTCTACGGGATTCAGTAATCCCCATCGACTATACAATTTGAAATGGCATGCAAAAGCGAATCATCATCCGTGTAGCCCTACAATGTGAGAAAAGTCTGCACAATTGCCCCGTCGGGTGCTACACCCACTCCATTATCACCAAATTCTACATACAAAGCAATGATTCTACAACCCGAGGGTGCAATTGAAAAAATGATAATCGAAAGGGGCCAGGAACTCTTCACCTAGCATGCAGCCCTCGTCCCAATGGTCCAGGAGTTCTACGCCAACGCAAAGGACCATAGGGATGAAAGTGCATTTGTCCAAGGGAAGTGTTATTCAAAAAACCGAATATAAATACATTCTACGAGCTAGTGACATCAAAAACAATAGGTACTCATATTTCTTGAGAGAAAGGACTGATTATGACAGTATCATCCATTTTCAATGGCACCAAAACTAGGAGGAGAAGACTTATCAACTTTCCTAAGTCTAAACACTACCCCAGGAATAGCACTATTTCATTTCTACAAGGTTGCTGCCTAGCGGGCGCCTGAGCAATATAAAAAAAGAGCACATAGCGCTCAACTTCGCTCAGCAACAAAAGTCAATCACATTGAGCAACTCATAGTCAGTGATCGGAACTTAATAGATATAGATTAAGGATTCCATAGTAGTGTGGAAGACATTAATGACTAGGTTTGCAAAAATTAAAAAAACAATTCTGAAAGGTAGAGTTGTGCAGTAAGATAAAACTGAAGGTTATGCCATAAAGAGATCAAATATTATTATAGGAGAGGTGTTCTTGAAGCATCAGCTTAGAATTAGTTATCAACCAAGCGAATTTTCACCAATCATAGATATATTAGCTATGCCAACAAGCTGGCGCCCCTATGAGTGCAGCAAAAGAAGTGCTACATCCAAAGTCTTCACTCACTAGCAAATGATTCTGAAATGTAATAGTGTGCCTGTGCACTGGCACAAATGCAGGAGTTGTCAGATATGAGCATTGATGCCCCAGCCAAAAATGAGCCCCAAGAGCCCCATCATTATTCATGTCAAAGGAGAGCATTTTACTGGATAGGAGCAATTTTTTGGCCTAAGTGTCCAGCTGAACAGGTTGGGTAGTGACAGCACCACAGTAAGGAGCTTATCGAAACAAACCTAACTTATATTATAGAGGCGCCAGCAGCATTACGATTGAGTCAACCAATTCAACATGTCCCTTCTGGACATGTTTTCAAACAGGGCCATCAATGCTGGCTCTTGAAACACTTCCCGCCGCCACCATAATACACTGAGCCCTTTAGAACAACTTTGAGGAGAGTGACAATCAGCACCCTCGCTTTAGGAAGTTCTTGTCCTCAATCTCTTTAAACATTTTTATGATTATCTTTTTTTTTATATTGAATACATTGCGGACAATGTAGAATTAAGTGTGAGGAGAATCTCTCTTTTGATGCACTTCTTGTTAGGCATGATTATTTATATGTTGCGGTATATGTTGTCTCCTTTTGTTTGTTAAAGTCTGTTGTCAAGATATTAACATGTTTTGTATTTTGTTTTTCTTAAGCTATATTGTACATCAGGATGAAAACTTAAAATTATTTTCAAAATTCAAACTCAAATTTAACATACATACACATTTACAAGCAAGCTATTCTGCTATAGTGCAAGATTGTAAGTAGGATCTTCCTCCTTACAAGGACTAGAGTTAACAAGACTAATGAAATCCTATCCAGCATCTTCACAATAAGTGTCTAAATGAGATTGAATGATACCCAAGTAATGAAACCAATCCTCTGTTGGCAAGTGGATAGAGTTGAGATTCAAAATAATAAAATTCAAAATAATAAAATGAAATCTTCAAAATACCCCTATGATGGGCATATTCTATTACACATAATTGGAGGTGTCTACTTTCAAAACAAAAAATTTTAATTGCAAAGTTAAATGTTTCAAACACGCACTCTGATGATGGTAGTATTAATAGAAATTTTCAACTGATGAGTTTCATATCACCGCCCCAAATTCTAAAATTAACTATTTTAGGGCCAAAATTTCTAATAAAATAAAAATACAAAAATACAAAATATAAAAATGCTTAAGCAAAATCTACCATCTAAAACATAAAGTAAATATACATCCACCCTCTACAATAGTTTGATATAGAAAAAAAATTAAGATTAATCTCATCTCATAAAGAGATCATATCATATCAAGCATGTCACAATAATTAAACTCAAAAAATCTCACACTAGTCAAGACATGGCATGTGTCCTCTCACCAATTTTGCTGCTAAATTGCACATTAGATAACAATTATAATTGAGGCCACTACTTAGTGATTTTGTCGCAAGTGGATTCATTAAATTACAACAATCACTAGAGCCGGCAAGTTCTTCAACGACTTAAAAACTCGACTTATGAACATATGGTGCACTTGATAGGTGTGGGCTCCAAAAATTCGGCCCCGGCCTCCCCGTCGCGCGATTTCTTTTTTTATTTGCGCGATGGAGTTTTAACGAACTAAGTTCCGGGGTAAATTTTGGAAGGCAGATGGGTTTGTAGATAAGACACTACCCAGAGATTTCGCCCTCATTTTGCGAGGACTTTATGATCTGAGTTCTGGTTTCTATAGGCGCAAGCCCCTATAGTTAATTACCCCTCCCGATCACGAGAGAGAACTTTCGATTAAGGCTAGTCATCGATCAGATACGTATAGAAATACGTGTTATCTGGCATATAGTATCAGCATTGGATATTGGTATTGAGGATTGGAAGTTTGGAATTTGAAGGGTTTGGATATTGGGAATTGAAGAATTGAGTTTTTGGATTTAGAATTTGGTTCGGAAGATTTGATATTTAAATAGAAACTGCACCATCCTACACTTAAAGCGGATGGTGGGGGAATGAATGATGGGCCCGATCAAGATCCCATGGTTCCGTCGTCCCGGGCCATCGTGGTCCCTGGTTTACTTAGTCAAAGGAGGTAGTCGACCCAACCTGACAGAAAGATCCTTGTCGGTAGCCATGGGTTGCTTCGTCCAAGGGGACCTTGTAGACCGGGGTTGAATGTTTGTCTAAGGGGACAAATTTGAATCCACCTTAGCTAACAGGGGCTTTGTGCCCTACGATCATTTCCTATTGATTCATATATCAAGGATTTAATGTCAATAAGGAACGTAACGGCGCTGGCCATAACCGATATTTCGTGGTGCCATTTGGCGGCAAAACCACTCGGTTCAGAGGGCCCCGGGTCGTCATAACCGTTTATCCTGCGGTGCCATTTGGCGCAGACGCGGTTAGAGGACACGTACCACGTCTTTACTGGCAGGAGACTATTTGAGAATGGATCCTAGTGATATTTTCGACTAGGCATTTGGCTCTTTGTGAGCAAAAGTAAATTTTAATTTATCCACCTCGGCAAACTGTTGCGGAGGGTGGATGGATTTTGCTTTAAGTGATTGATGAATAGATTTCAATTTTAAATATGCTGGAATTTGGAATTTGTGGAATTTTAGATTTTGATAGACACTTGAGTGGAATTTGAAATATTTGTGGACCCCTCCGGATGAGATCTTCGTTCAACACGACCATCATCGGGGTGTTTGGGGTTATTTCTATTTGTAGCTTGAACCCTGTCAACTCTGTCGGACTATCGACAGAGGATCGGGTTTCGTATGCTTTGTGCCTTTTGTTCATGAATTTTCTTCAATGAAAGCCTTGAAGGCTGAATATGAATGTACAAAATAAATATTCCGGTCAACTTCGTGACCGCATATTTATCTGAGAGTTTGAACCCTGTCTACTATGCACTTGCTTAGGAGGATTGGGTTTCGTAGGCTTCATGCCTTTTGTTTAGTAAACTCTTTTGATTGTAGGCCTTGAAGGCCTAATATGAATGTATTGAAACAAATACATCGATCCCCACAACCATGTATTTGTTTGAAGGTTCAAACCCTGTCAACTTCTATTGATCCGTATAGAAGGATCAGGTTCAAACTAGAATTTACTTATCGACCAGCGCAGCATCCCTAGGCGTCACGTATGTACCAATAACACGCTCATCGGGGCCCAAGCGGGTTACGATTGAATTTACCCCTTGTGTACCTATGTGTATACAAACTACGGTGTACTTGTGTGGGGGTACTTTGAAATATTTTGTAGTTATGCAGGTAACAATCATTTGATTGCGCACAACTTTTCATTTGAGGGCTTGTACACGCTTTCTGTCCGCTAGTACGAGTGTTGCGGATCCGGTGGCGTTGGATTTTGATATTGACTCCCCCTTTCTCAATCACCGGGGAGGATTTTCTGGATTTTGGAGTCAAAGACTGCTGATTTGGAAAGAACTCTTTTTTAGGCTTTTCGGCGTAGTGGACTTGTTATTTTCGGTGTTTGTGAACACTCGAACTGTTCTCTTCTTAATTATAAAACTAAAAAGAGACTTTGGAACACAGGAAGTTTGGTTCTAATTTGTTCAAACATTTCCTCCCTTCTGCCAGGGGTGTCCTTTTTGTACATAGAGTCTCCCTTGTACTCGGCATACTTGGAGATTTTGGTCACCGCTGTCGTAGGTGATATCTGTACTTGTGTCCACAGTGATTCGTTGTTCCTTCAATACACTGTTGTTATCCACAAGTGGTTTGTACTCTTTTGCAGGGACCGCCGTATCCCCTACGACCTCCTGAAAATATTCGTAGGAGAATCATTGTCTTTGTATCACATCCACCTTTCACCAATCTCAGATGATCTGATTAATTTGTAGAGGATGAAGCTTTGATTGTTGGTCTCTACTATTGCCATCTCAATCAACAGGCATTGTAGGGATTGTCGTAGGAGTTCATTGCATTCATCTTTCGTGTGCATCGAGATTTCATCTCCTACTTGCAACTTGTTGTTAGCTTGGACGACTGTGCACTTGGATCTTGATTTGTTCATTCATCCAAAGCCCAGTTCTATGTATTTCATTGAACCCAAGTTCAAGGTTCAACTCATGCTTGAGTCTTGTGTGTTGTTCTTGAAATTTCAAGCTCTTTATTGCTCATGTCAAATTTGGATCCAACTTGAGTTCAATTTGAGTTCCCTACTCTCCACATCTCGTTCCAGTTTGAGTTCAAGTAGTGAGCTTGAGTGATCTTATTCAATTCATGTTAGGGTTCATTTGAGTTTGAGTTCTGTGTTCGGGTTAGGTCTTTGTATTATGTTGAATTCCAAATTGTATTTTGTTCAAGTTTGAATTGAATTTTTTAGAAATCATTTGGAGTTTGTTCAAGTTCAAATCCTTGTTCTTTGTTGTTCGTACAAGTCCTCTGGTCATTTGGTTCAAGTTCTGTGTATTTTTGTTCGAGTACGAGTCTTCTGTTGTTCTTCGTATTGCTGCTCAAATGATGTCTCCAAATAGTTTAAGTCTTATGCATTTCAGTGAAAATTTCGGCAGCATCCCGGCATATCCCCCGTTTGGGGGAAAATAGGGGAGCTGGGCCTTCCCACCACGCTACTAGAGCGTGTATGGTAGGTGTCCTTGGACACCTCGGCCGTACAAAATTTCATCCCACCACACTACAAGAGCGTGTATGGGGCCTTCAGCAGTACCCGTACCAGAACAGCAGTGACGTACCAGAACAGCAGTGACTCCCCACCATGCTACAAGAGCGTGTATAGGGCTCTCCCACCTCATCGTATGCGTCGTACCGGGCTCCCTCCTACCGTGCTACAAGAGCGCGTATAGGTGGTTCTCCGCTCCGCTGCAAACGTCGAGAATGGGATTTTGGACCATCATACCTTTGCGTAGCAGTGTCGGCGGTGCCAGTGTCGAGGTCGAGGCCGAGGACCGTCCCCACCACGCTACAAGAGCGTGTATAGGGCTTACCCGCCTCGTCATATGCTTCGCACCGGGCTCCCTCCTACCGTGCTACAAGAGCGCGTATAGGTGGTTCCCCGGTCCGCTGCAAACGTCGAGAACGGGATTTAAGTCAAAAATTATACCTTGAAGTCCGGCGAGGTTTATCGGTGACTGTCGGCTCGAGGATCGAGGCAAAGGGGTCTTCCTCTTTTATTTTTATTAATTATATTTATATTAAATAATTATAATTAATTAAATAATTATTTTCAATTAATTACTTAAAATTAATTATAATTAATTAATATAATTAATTAAATTTCATTAAAATTAATTAAAATTCATTAGTTATAATTAATTATAACTAATTAAAAATTAATTAATTTTAATATATTATAATTAATTAATAATAATTAATTATATAAATTATAATTAATTAAAATTAATACTAATTAAAAAAATTATAATTAATTAGATTAATTATAATAATTTAATTAAAATTAATTAATAATTAATTACAATTAATTAAAAATAATAATTATAATTAATTAGAATTATTAAAAATAATTATAATTAAATATTTATAATAAATATTTTATTTTTTATTTTTTTAAATCCCTCTGCACAGTGGAATTACGGGATTTGGCCGAACGAGCGAGTGAGAGGGAGAGAGTCACCTTCACTGCGGCGAGCTCCCGTTTTGCTTCCGATCTAACAGGAAGGGAAGACGTCGGAGGAGCAAAGTCGTTCAGCCACGGGTGAGCCGAAGAAGCAGCGAAAGGAAGAAAGTTAACTTCACAGCCGACGAGCGCCTGTTCTTGCTTCTGATCAAAATGTTGGGACTTCCGGTCCGACTGGAAGGGAAAGTCGGTGAAGGGGCTAAGTCGAACAGCCCTGAAGGAGCTGAAGAAGCCTCTGCAGCCAGCGAGCTCCCGCTCGTTGCTTCCGATCAAAATGCAATAACTTCCGATCCTTTAGGAAAGGGAGCTCCCGATTGCTGCTTCCGATCGAAATGTTGAGCTTCCGATTCAACGGGCAAGGAAAGTCGTTGGAGGCACGAAGTCGAACAGCCAGAAAGGAGCCGAAGAAGCGACCGACAGGGAGAAAGTTACCGTCCCAGTAAGCGAGCTCCAGTTCCTTGCTTCCGATCGAAATGGTCGTAACTTCCGGTCCGGCCAGATGGGGAAAAGGAGTCGGGGTAGCGATGCGTGTGAGGGAGCGAGGGAATGAGAGAAAGAGGCCAAAGGCCTCTTTTCCTTGGCTTTTTAACGACGTGAATGCGTCGTGGGAGAAATGACGCGTCGCTAGATTTACGGGATTTGAACAGCGACGACGTGCGGAGTTCGGCGCCGAACAGGTACGAGAAAAAAAATTTTTTTTTTTTTTTTTGATACAGTTACGGGTCAACAATAGGGCACAAAGCCCTTTGTTAGCTATGATCAACTTAAAATTATCCCCTTAGATAAATATCCACCCCAAGGCTCTAAGAACCCCTTAGATAAAGAAAACCATGGGTGGCGACAAGGATGCTTCGATTATGTTTGTCGACTATCTAAGCTAACTAAGTAGATCAAGGTCCATAACAACCCAACACGATGATACTGTAAAATCTTAATCAAGTTCATCATCATTTCCCTCACCCTACTTAAGCAAAAGTCGATAAATTATTTGCAATTCTAAAAACCAAAATTATTGTTCTTACATGCTATATGCACTTGGCATCTAATGACTAGCATTAATAAAAAATTCTCTCTCATCACTATAACAAATAGTTAACCGTAGGGGCTTGTATTTACGAGAAACCTGCAATCAAATCATAAAATCCACGTAAAATGAGGAGAAGTCTTCGAGTAGTGTCTCATCTACAATTCAACCTGCCATCTAAGAACTTGACCTAGAAAAGAGTCAAACGTGAATACAAGCATTGAGTATTTTATGTACATCGAGACACAACCATAAAGACTAGAATACACCAAAACAAATAGCAAAGTGACCATAATATCCTAATATATGAAACAAAATGTTGCAATAATATGAAAGAGATATGACAAATGCTAATTATTATACTTCTCTTTGAAAAGATCTTATCAAAGAAGGATTGAGTGCCAGCATGACCATGATTAAAGAGAAAAAATAATCACATAGAATAGACATGATCAATTATTAAATTCCAAAACCAGCATTCCAATTGCTATCGGTTCCCAACTGAACAAAGAAAGACAAACAAGCTCTACATGTGAGCTAAAAAAACATAAAAAAAGTTCCTCATATCAAATAGGTACCAACAACAACAACAACGACGACATCAAGCCTTTATCCCACTACGTGGGATCGGCTACATGAATCCTTTTTCTCCATTGTGTCCTATTAAAAGTCAAATTCTCGTTTAAATCTAATAAAGAAAGGTCATTCCTAATATTTTCTAACCAAATCTTTTTAGGTCTACCCCTACCTTTCTTAACATAAGTCAAATATAATACCTCTACTCTCCTAACCGGGTCATCGGAAGGCCGCCGTTTTATGTGACCAAACCATCTAAAGCGACTCTCTCTAATCTTATCTTCTACTGAAGCTACTCCAACCTTTTCACGTATATGCTCATTTCGTATCCTATCTCTAAGGGTAAAGCCACTCATCCACCTGAGCATCCTCATCTCTGCCACACTTAACTTAGTATTATGCTTCTCTTTTAATGGCCAACATTCGGCACCATAAAGCATTGCAGGCCTCACTACCATCTTATAGAATTTTCCCTTAAGTTTGAGGGGTACATTTCTATCACATAATAATCCCGATGCATTCCTCCACTTCAACCATCCAACTTGAATTCTGCTGATAATATCCCCATCTATTTCACCATCACTCTGAACAATAGATCCAAGATATCTAAAACGTGTACTCTTATTAATGACTTGATCGCCCAAAGTCACAATCCCCTCACTAGGTCTAGTACTACTAAAATTACACTCCATATATTCCGTTTTAGAACTACTCAAGCAAAAATCTTTAGACTCTAAGGTTGACCTCCATAATTCAAGTTTACCTTCAACTCCCTCTCTAGTCTTATCAACAAGAATAATATCATCAGCAAAAAACATACACCAAGGTACATCCTCTTGCAAATGTCTAGTGAGAACATCCATGACTAAAGCAAAAAGATATGGGCTTAAGGCTGATCCTTGATGTAACCCAACCGAAATAGGGAAATACTTGGTCAATCCACCTTGTGTTTGAATACAAGTAATAGCTCCTACATACATATCTTTAATGATTTGAATATAAGCATTATTGACTCTTTTCTTTTCAAGAACTCTCCATAGCACTTCTCTTGGAACTTTATCATATGTTTTTTTCTAAATCAATAAATATCATATGTAGATCCTCCTTATTTTCTCTATATTTCTCCATCAAACCTCTTAATAAATGTATGGCTTCCATAGTCGACCTACCCGGCATGAATCCAAATTGATTTTGAGAAACATCAGTATCACGCCGCAGCCTATGCTCCATAACTCGCTCCCATAGTTTTAAAGTATGACACATTAACTTAATACCTCTATAATTCGCACAATCTTGTGCATCACCTTTATTCTTAAAAATAGGAATTAACACACTCATTCTCCACTCATCTGGCATCTTTTTAGTCTTCAAGATAGTATTAAAAAGTTTAGTAAGCCATAAAATTCCTTCATCTCCTAAGCATTTCCACACCTCTATTGGAATATCATCAGGTCCAACAGTTTTTCCACCCTTCATTTTCTTTCAAGCCTCTCTAACTTCAATTTTCATAATACGCCGATAAAAACAGAAATCTTTATTTTCATTTAGGGTGCTAAGGTCACTATAGTCAATCTTATTTTTGCAATCTTCATTAAAAAGTTTAGCAAAATATCTCATCCACCTTTGTTGAATATCAAATAGGTACCAAGTATTAAAAAAAAAAAACATGCATAAAACCATATTGCACAGCTGAAAAGCCTATCATGGCCCCTCTTAGAGATTATGCAAGCCCTCTAGTACTAATGTTCTTTATTTTTTGTTGAAGAAAATACTAACGCTTGAAAACTACTAAAACAACATTGTTTATAATCTGCCCTTCCTCTCATACAAGTGCAAGGGTATAAGAG
Organism: Dendrobium nobile; assembly: GCA_022539455.1. NCBI lineage: Eukaryota > Viridiplantae > Streptophyta > Magnoliopsida > Asparagales > Orchidaceae > Dendrobium > Dendrobium nobile. The sequence continues at coordinate 50,068,040 of CM039726.1, forward strand.
TTTCCCAAGCAGAAATAAGAAGAACAAACCGACAACCATAATGTAACAAGTGCATTTACTTCTTTTTTTTTTTTGTCAAGGATTTGAACCAAGACATCCCCCACAAAAAGGCAAAACCAGTTGGTTACATGCTCAAAGGCTACATTTACCAATTTCAAACAAAATTGCCTCTTTAAAAAAATCAATCGCTATGGCAAATACCCGCTATTAGTCTGAGAACAGTAATGGGTCTCTTACCAAATTATCTTTTTGATGAACAATTGTCTCTGCCACAACCATTTCAGTGTAGAGCCATGCATGTTTTGATATGAGGCGAGCAAGTGTTCTATAATGATTATCTGTCCAGTCCATCATCGGAGCAACACTGGAAAAAAGAAACTTGGTTCAAATTACCAGATATCATGCAAGAATACTTTACAGTGTTGTGTCCTAAAATGATTCACCTGAACAAAGGAGGATGACTCTTACCACCATCCAAACATGTTTCTGCATTAATTTCTAGTTTCCTCTTTAAAGATTGAACTCTTTTAAATTGAGCAGAGGCATCATGAAGCATACTAATGGACTTTCGATAAGCTGCAGCATTGCCATGGTAAATAGGAATCAGCGTGCACATCAGAGTATGCATTGCTGTTTTCATGATGACGGCGTCAGAAGCATTTTCCACTAAAGCTGCATAAAAGATGAATTCTCATAAATATTCATCAGGGCAACCTGATTGAATCACATAAACGTTTAACATCTCACAAGGGTAGCAAAAATATAATTAGTGGTCTTTTTTTTTTAGTCCAGAGGATATCTTACTTGCATGGTTCTTTTTTTAAGAAAAAGGAAAAACTAAAACCCTCGTAATAACCAAAATAAATATCCATAGTACAGAAACAACTGAAAATCTTCGGGTATCTTGAGATGGGGTATTTGGACAATACATTGCAAGAACACTTATTATTAGTTCAGCTAGCATTACAAAATCATTAACATGGTTTCACTTTATGTTAGAATAATTCATATCATTCCAATTTGGTAGAAAACTTTTATAGGTTAAATATACAAGTTGATTCTATTCCATGTCATAACATCACAATGAGAACCAATACCTTCAATCAGACATTTCAACAAACACCTTTAAGGAAGTTTCAGACCCAAAAAAAAGCAACCTTTCGCATTCACAGAGAAATTCCACCCTTGATCAAAAACTTTTTAGTTTCCATCGTGCCTAAGTTTAAACAAAAAAATTAACAAAAAAAAAAGTCTGTCAATAGGTCTTGATGCTTCATATTTATGTCCTACGATGCCACAATCTCTAATCTACAATTTCCAATGCAAGAAATTGAGGCCATATGCTTACCGGGTCAATAAACAAGGTAGCTTGTTTAATGAATAATCGCAAAATATTTGAAAAGCACCAAAATAAATTCATAAATCGCTCATTTAAGCAAGGTAGCTTGTCAAGACTTGAGCATTGAATCTTATTATGGAGGCGAAGCGCGGAAAAGTAGAAGGACAAATATTAGGGTTTACATAGTTTTGCTCGACCAAGCTTGAGTTGTGCTCGACCAAGCTTACTTTCGTCTAAGAAATTTGCCCGCCAGAGGATAAAGCAAGCACTCCACAGAGTTGGGAGGAAGAAAAGGATTGCGAGGCTGCTATATGTATAAATATTATGTGAAATTTTAGTATTAACATATGAAAATTTTTATTAATGGAATATAACACTTTTATATCTTAAGATGTGATGGATTTTTTTTCAAAAATAGTATAAATTTAGTGTTTTAAATTTATAACAAATTAATATAAATTTAAAATTAATTATTAAAATGTTTAAATAGATAAAATATATTATTATCAATAGATATTTCCTTAGAGTTTTCTCAAATAATCTCTTAATATATGTATGGTCATGCTAGGATAGAGAGATTGTTTGAAAACAACACTATAATTTTAATAGCTAAAAGGAGAACTAAAATAAATTGAATGCTAAGAATATCAAAAAGTTTTGGTTGAAAGAGAGGAGCTCTTAGTAATAGTGTTTGATTTATTAAATTCACTTTTAGCAACTTAATAACACAACAAGAAGTGCTTTTGATTCGTATTGAACATGTAGCATGAACAATAAAAGAGTTTATTGCAAAAAGATATATCAAACTATCATTAGATTGACATGTGATCAAATGTAGAATGTCACTAAGCATACAACAAACTAATGTTTTGTTATGAATTTATGTATTGACTAAGAAGCTTTGTATAATGTTATGCCATCCTTTTGAACATGAAAGGGTATAAAGTTGTTGGGTTATTTGAAATATGAATAGTAAATTTTTTTAATTATCTTTCTTACGACTCGAATCACCTTTGAGGTTTTGATATTATAGATGTATATTATGTAGGGATTGTAGTATCATAATAAACTCTAGAGTCTTTTAGAGTCATAGCCTGACTTGAGAACTCTAGAGGGAACGGATGACCATGACATAAAAGGAAAAAAAATTTGCACATACTTGATCTACCGTTAATAATATTAACATAATTAATGTTAGACCAATCATATTTTAACATTTCACAACTTCTAGCATACCTTATATTTGTATGCATTTCATAAAATAGTTTATAGTTGTAAATAAATAATAATAAAATCATCTCAATTATAAAACATCTAAAAAAAATCTCAATCTTTGATTCAAATAATTACAAGATAATAAATCGCATTTAAAGGTTATAAGATTCTAATTGGTGTCTACATGCTTTAAAGGATTTTAATTATATTAGATTGATATAAAAAGTATCTTTTTGAATGGAGTTCTAGAGGAGGACATAAATGTTGAACATACACTTGGATTCAAAGCTCAACATATTTAATTATGTTTATAAATTAAAAAAAATTGCTTTATATGGTTAAAACAAGCACCAAGAGTGTAATTTTGAATAGCTTCTTCTTCTTCTTCTTCTTTTTGCAAAAGGGATTGTTGACACCACCTTATTTATAAAAAGAGTCGAGCTTAACATATCAATAGTACATATCTATATTGATGATAGCTTGTTTGGATCGACAAATGACACCTTGTGTGAAAAATATATGCCTATTATGAATCATGAATTTCAATGAGAATGATAGGTGAGTTGACTTATTCTTTAGGATTAAATATTAAATGGGAGAAGACTAATGCTTTTTTAGGTCAAACAAAATGTGTTAAATAATTAATTAAGAGGTTTAAAATGGAAGGATATAATAGTGTGAATAATCCAATGAGCAATATGATAAAGTTGGATAAGGATCCTAGCAAAAAATCTATAGATCAAAGGAGATATAGATGTATGATAAAATCTTTGTTGCATTTGACTACCAGTCCACCTGATATTTTGTTTAGTGTAGGTTTATTTTCATATTTGTAGGCTGAACCAAATAATCAAATTAAAAGAATCTTCTTTATATGCGAAAGGGACACATGGTTTAGGTATTTGGTGTTGAAACTTGTTCAATATGAATTAAGTTGTTAAACCTAAGCTTATGTCCCAGCGGCTAACCAAGAGGGGGGTGAATTGGTAATTAAAAATTTATCCCTCTTAAAAAAAATTATACCGAAAATAACTTTAGTGAATTTTGTAGAAAACATTTTTCAACCACAAGTTAAAACAGTAAAAACAAAAGCAGCGAAAAAAATAAAAGACACAAGTTTTATAGTGGTTCGGTCAAACACGACCTACATCCACTCCCTGGAGGCACCCTCCGAGTATTGCACTAATACCACTAGTGACTCTCCTTTTGTACCCACAGCAAGGCAGAGAAGCCTTTACAAAACTCTCTTCCACCACTACTCGGTGCGGCAGAGAACCGTCATCTTTTTACACTCTCCAAGTGTTGGCAGAGAACCGTCGTCCTTTTACACTCTCCAAATGTTGGCAGAGAACCGTCCATCCTTTCACACTCTCTCGGTGTAGGCAGAGAACCCTTCAGCTGTTCACACTCTCCTAGTGTAGGCAGAGAACCCTTCGGCTGTTCACACTCTCCAAGTGTCGGCAGAGAACCGGATCTTCTTGATAGATCTTCTCACAATAAATCTAGAAGGACGAGAGAAAAAAGTGAAGTAATCACAAATCACAAGTAGAGATTCTTACCTTTGAGTACCAAGTGAATCCTTCACGCTCTAGTAGTAAGAATCCTCTTTCAAACACTCTCTTACACTCTCTTCTTGACTCTCCTTTTAGTTGGTACGAAGATCAGTAGGAAAAAAGATTAAGAGACAGTTTTATTTGGACTTTATATAGGAAAGACACGAAAACCCATCTAAAGACTGCTGATTTTCAAGTTTGTACATAGTGGATCATCCCGTACGATCGTCAGATCGTCTCGTACAAAACTACTTAAATCGGTTACATACGAACCCAATGTATATAGGTACAAACTGACTTCGTACCCGATCATCATCCCATACGAACTATGTTCGTCCGGTACGAACAGTTATTTCATGGGTTGTTTTCGACAAACTGCAGGACGTCACCAAAATTTCAAAAGATAGAGCAGGACGTTACCAAAATTTCAAAAGATAGAGCATTTCTTCCTGTGATGAATGGGAGTTCGTCTGGATGAAAATTTTTCAGAGAGCATTTCATTATGGGACTAATAGGAGCTCGTCTGGACGAAAATTTTCCAGAGAGCATTTTGTCCTGGAACGAATAGGATTTCATCTGGACAAAAATTTTCCAGAGAGCATTTCGTCCTGGCACAAACAGGATGAATCGTCTAGACTATTTAGCACAAAGTGAGAATCCAGAGCAGATCATCCCGAGATGAATTGAGAAATTCGTCTGGACGATCAGGACTTAGAAAAATTTTCTCACTTTTTATTCGTTCCATTGATCTTCCGAGGGGATAACTGACTTGATCGTCTCGTACGATCAGTGTGATTTTTAAAGATCTCCTTAAGTGTGTGTTTGCTAAGTTTATTTAATTAAAATCATATTTTCTCAAACTGAATTACAATAAAAATTACAAACTATCTCATGCTGAATTTTGATTTGAAGTCTTCATTAGTCTGGAGTTTGATTATCCTGAAATGTTAGTCCACACAAGAGCAAAAATAATTTTTCCAAGAAGTGTTAAGAGAAAACAAAGCTTAAAATAATAATATTTGGTATCATCAAAACTATATAAGTTGCAAGAAGATAAAATATGCAAATGGCAACTCTCTTAACAATCTCTCCCTTTTTTATGATGGCAAAACAATTATTGTTCGTATAATTTTCAAATTCTAAGAATCTCCTAAACTCCCTCTGAATTGATGAATGTATGAAAATAAGAAGGCATTGCACAATAAATGTATCTCTCTTTCCCTTTTAAAAAAAAATATGATATGAAAATAATACGATAATAGAAAATAATACAAACATACGATAACAGAAAACAATACAAACATTATTTTCTCCCCCTTTTTGATAACATCAAAAAGAGAAGAAGAAAAAGACCAGAAATGTAAGTAGTTATATGATAATCCTTTGATAATTGATCCTTGAAAGTGATTGAAATAAATTTTGTAAATAAAATTAAATCATTAGGCAAATAAAAATGATTCATAGAATTTAAGAAGAGATATAACATTGATAATAAAAGTATATATCAAAAACATGAATCAATTTATACACTAAGATAAATAATATCATTGCATAAATGATGAATATAAAATTTGTATACTTCAAATCTTAATACGAAATATAAATGTACAGAAGATTAATTTGAATTAAGAGATTAAAAGATTGTGGAAAGAAATAATTACCATATGTGGCGCTTTGCGCATCTTTTTCAATAGTTGTGGCACATTTTTGTGCATCTTTTTACTTGTGGGCTTATTTTGTGCCTCTTTTTCAAATTGCGAACCATTGCGCATTCCTTTTGATTTTTGTACATTTGTATATTTTTTAAGAGTAATCTTGATCTTTCCAAAATCAATAATAAAAAATTTCAAATATTTTTAAGTACATCAATATTTATTGATAAGTAAAATATAAAATAAGAAAACATCACAATTACAATAATAATATTAAACATTAATGTAGTCTAATAAGAGATATGAAATTGACAATCTTATTTACATCAAGTTATAAGCAAAACTTAAATTTAGAAAAATTAGATTTTTCTAATGAATTTAATTTTGTATTGCACTTCAAGGTATAACACTCTTAAGATAAAAAATTTTAAAGATTGTCATATAGGCTAACACACAATTCAAAACAAGATTAAAACCAAGACAAGATAACTTATATTGATATCATAAAAGAGAATATTACATTTAGTGAAATTTGATATCAATACCACATAAAACATAAAAGCTAAAATATAAAATAAAACTAACACATAACTAAAACATATCACATCACAATCTACTACATCACAATCACATCAACTAAAGAAATCATAAGCAAGTACATGAGTCACTCTGATGGGCCCTAATCTGGAGAAGGAGGAGGTACAATACTTAAGAAATTAAAATAACTGCTTATCATGAGTATATTTGAACTTATATCATTTATCTGTTCTCGCATATATCCCATGTCTTGATTGTACTGAACATCCTGCTGCTGTAAGTGAGTTTCAATTTGATCAAATCTTTGATCAAAATGAGACTCTAAGCGATCAAATCTCTGAATCAAATCTTGGTAATTTGGTTCATTAGCAGGTGCAGGTTTAGGTTCCTCATTTGAGTCACTAATAACATGTGTTTTATGTTATTTATCTTTATTGAAGATTGCTCTAAAAGATCCATCGTTGTAGTAGAGAGGTTCTTCAAAATCTTGAACTGGATGAACCAATTCATACTTCTTCTCTAATATGTAGGCAACAAGATGTCCTAAGGCAATATTCTTCTTTCTTTTATGGGCGACATGACCAATTTTAGAAAGTACATAAAGATAATCAAGGAATAGTTAGGCTTCATCTATAGGTTGGTCAGTCATAATCAAGTAGGTTACTGTAAAAAGAAAGGAGTAATGTTGACTCTATCACCAACTTTAGGAATTATGGAAGTTCGAAGAACATGATGGATGATATGAGCATTGCAATCAAGAGAGAACACTTTAGGCATATGCTCCTTAAATATAATTCCTCTAATCACTTCATTAATTTCAGTCCAGTCAAAATCAGAGGTAGTGGTTAAGGTATGGACTCTAATCCCTTCAGTCCTTAAGCTCAGAAAAATTCCTAAGTCTGCCTTTGTGATTTCTACTTTCTTTTTAAAAACATATGACCTAATCACAGAATGGATATAATTAAAAGACATGTTTGCTAGGAAGTAGTGAAAGGTCTCTTTGTTATAGAAGTGGACTAGTGTGAGAATATGATCAAATTGAGTGGAAGCAAACAAGTTCATTACCTAAAAGGTCAGTTGTTCTTAAATAAGAACTCTAGAAGGGGTGATCTTAACAGAGGCAAATCTAGGAATTGACTCTTCGTTGGCTTTGGACAGAAAATTATCACTTGAGTTCTTGGGTGGACCCTTGGCTTGAACCTTTTGTCATTTGCTTGAGCTTGCCATGGATAAGATCTAAAAGAAAAAAGGGGTCTAAAAGGGATGTGTGAGTGATGACTGTTGAGTTCAAAGTCTGTCAATTTAATGAAATACGACTGTTCATACAGACGAAATTACTTTCGTCCCGTATGAAATTTAGTTCGTCCCGTATGAAAAATTTTGTATGGACGAACGAATGAGTCCAAAAAAGAAACGGCTTTTCGTAATCACACAAGTAACGATGCGTCAATTCGTACATACTTTTGACCAAATTATCATACAGACGAACAGATGTTCATTCTAGGCTATCAAAAATTTAAGATCGTTTTGATGGCAGTTGAACCCATCCCCCACATCGAATCGCCAAACGTTCATCCGGATGAACCAAAGGTTCGTACGTACAAATATAATATTAAAAATAACATTATTCATTTAACTGTCAATCAATTGTACAGACATTTGAAAATTTCGCCCAAACGATTGTGGCAATCGTACAGACGACGTGAAAAATAAAAACTGAAAAACTGTACGCAAACTATTCAAATCCGACAGTTAACACGCTACATAATTCGTCCCGTACAAAAATAATTTCATCATGGATGATTATCACTCAATTTTTCAAAAACAAGTAATCTAAAATCCAGATGTGAGAATTTTATAAAACTTAAACACAAACTCAATCAAAAAATAAAAAATAAAAACACAAACTCAATAAAAACATGATAGAAAAACGCATAAAAATCATAAAATCACAAATACACATAAAAATACTAGCTAGAAAAACACACATCAATGTTGCAGAAACATTTTAATTAAGCATTTAAATCGATCACACCAAGCCTTGTTCTTAATGCACTGAAAGTATCAAAGGCTAATGGTTTTGTAAAAATGTCTGCAAGTTAATTTTCTGTAGAAATATGAGTGAGTTCAATTTCTCCTTTGGATACATGATCCCTTATAAAATGATGCCTGATGTCTATATGTTTGGTTCTTGAATGTTGAATAGGATTTTTAGAAATGCAAATAGCACTAGTGTTATCATAATAAATTGGAATAGTGTCTATAGTTAATCCTAAATCAATCAACTATTGTTTCAACCAAAGCTATACAACTTCCTAATACAATGTATTCAGCTTCAGTAGTAGATAGGGCTACTAAATTTTGTTTTCTACTGAACCAAGAGACTAAAGAATTTCCAATAAACTAACATGTTTCAAAAGTGCTCTTTCTATCCACCCTACAACCTGCAAAGTTAGAATCTGAATAACCAATTATTACAAATGAAGAGCTAAACTTAGGATACCGAGTTCCTAAGTTCTGAGTTCCTAATAGATATCTTAAAATCCTTTTTACTGCTGTCAAATGTGATTCTTTTGGATCTGATTGAAATCTAGCACACAAACAAACACTAAACATGATATCGGACCGTCTAGCTGTCAAGTAAAGTAAAGATCCAATTATCCCTCTAAATTTTTTTTGATCAACAGATTTTCCCTTAGGGTTCTTATCTAACTGAACTGAGGAACTCATAGGTGTACTAATAGGTTTAGCATTATCCATTTCATACTTTTTGATGATGTCCTTAACATACTTTAACTGACTAAGAAATGTACCTTCCTCAATTTGCTTAATGCTAAAGCCTAGAAAGTAACTTAAATCTCCCATTAAACTCATTTCAAATTCACTACTCATTATTTTAGAAAAATCATCACAAAGATTTTTATTTGAAGATCCAAAGATGATGTCATCAACATAAATTTGTACAATGAGTATATCCTTTTTAAATTTCTTTAAAAAGAGAGTTGTATCCACACTTCCCTTTTCAAATGATCTTTCAAGTAGGAAGGTGCTCAATCTCTCATACCAAGCCTTAGGTGCTTGTTTCAATCAATATAATGCCTTTTTTAATTTGAATATATGATTTGGGTATTTAGAATTTTCAAAACCTGGAGATTATTCTACAAAAATATCCTCTTGAATTACTCCATTTAAAAAGATACTTTTTACATCTATTTGATATTGTTTAAACCCTCAAAAATAGGCAAAGGCTAACAAAATCCTAATTGCTTCAAGTCTAGCTACAGGAGAAAAAGTCTCCTCAAAATCAATCCCTTCAATCTGATTATACCCCTTAGCAACTAATCTTGTCTTATTTCTAATTACTACTCCTGAGTCATTCATTTTATTTTTGAATACCCACTTAGTTTTAACTATACTTTGATCCTTTGGCCTTGTAGTCAATTCCCAAACTTTATTTCTTACAAATTGATTTAACTCTTCTTGCATAGCCAAAATCTAAAATTCATCCGAAAGTGCTTAATCAATATTTGTGGATTCTATGGTTGAAATGAAGTCTAAATGATTGACTTCCTTATTTAGTCCACGCCTAGTCCTTACACCCTCACTAGGTTCACCTATTATCAACTCCTTTGGGTGGTTTTTAGAAAATCTCAAATCTGTAGGCAAAGGATTTTCTATCTCCATAATTTCTTCCTAATTTCCTTCCAAATTTATTTTATCAATATTTTGGGAGTTAATCTCAATCTCTTCTTCTACAACATTTGGCTCTTCCAAAATTCTAGATTCATCAAATACAATATGTATGGTCTCCTCAAGTACCAAAGTTCTTTTGTTGAATGCTCTATAAAATTTTCCAACACTTGAGTACCTTATAAAAATTCCTTCATCTGATTTTGGATCAAAATTTTTCAAGACAGATTTTTCATTGTTATGAATAAACACCTTGCAACCAAAAATATGCAAATGTGATAAATTAGGTGTTCTTCTTTTTAGCAACTCATAGGATATTTTATTTAATTTAGATCTCACATTCAACCTATTCTAAACATAACATGCAGTGTTAATCGCCTCGGCCCAAAAATATTTAGAAAGTGAGTATTCTGGCAACATGGCTCAGGCGGCTTCTATTAATGTTATGTTTTTCCTTTCGACTACCCCATTCTACTGAGGGGTTCTAGATGCAGAAAAGTTGTGATCAATTCCTTTTTCCTTGAAAAAATCCTCAAATCTTTCATTCTCAAATTCTCCTCCATGATCATTTTGTATTGTCATAATTTCACATTCTAGCTTTCTTTGAATCCAAGTTAAAAAGTTTCTAAATTCTTCAAATGATTCACTCTTATGAAATAGAAATCTAACCCATGTGAATCTAGAGTAATCATTCATAATCACAAATCTGTATACCTTCCCTCCTTGACTTATAATTCCAATAGGTCCAAAAAGATCCATATGCAAAATCTTTAATGGTTTACTAGTTCTAAGATCCTTATTAGACTTAAAAGTGGACTTCACTTATTTTCCTAATTGACATGCATCACAAATGTGGTCCTTAGTAAATTCTAATTTTGGTATACCTCTCACTAGGTCATTTTGGGTAATCCTCCTAAGGTTTTTCATACTAGAGTAACAAAATCTCCTATGTCAATGCCATGACTCATCATAAATAGTTTTTAAACAAAAAGCAGTAGGAGTTTTAATGCAATTCAAATCTAGCATACACACGTTGTTTACCCTTATATCATTCAAAACATCATTTCTATTTAGGCTTAATATGCAACTAGTAGGAAAAAATTTTACTCAATATCCTTTATCACATAGCTGGGTTATACTTAACAAATTATGATTTAAGCCTTCTACCAATAACACATTTTTAATATAAAAATTCTTAAGATTTACAATCGTACCTGACCCAACCACCTTCCTTGTAGTGCTATCTCTAAGTGTAACCTTGCCTCCACTCCTGACTTCCAGCGATATGAATTGTGCAGTATCTCCATTCATATGATTTGAGCATCCGCTGTCCAAGTACCATATGCTCTCACGAGGTCTTGTGTGAGAGCGATCCTGCAAAATTATCAAACATTAGACCTGGGAACCCAAACAAGTTTGGGTTCTCATTTTGGCAAATTATAAATAGATGCATGTATGATATGTTTATGTTTATGCATCTTAGGTTTTCACACCAATAAGTTTTCTTCTTCAAAGTACATGTGTGAGCTATGTGTCCAATCAATCCACAATTATTACATTTGATTTTTGGAAAAGGATTCCTAAGTCTCCTACTATTCATTTGTCTATTTAAGGATTGCATAAATTTAGGATACAAAATAGGATTAGTGAAATTTTCAAGTTTAGGGGGTATCCTATTATCCCCGAGAACTTTTATCTTCAATCTATAAAATGAATTCATATCTTCTAAAATTCGATTTGTATAATTGATTCTATATATTTTGCTCTCTGATTCATCCTTATTATTCTTGATTTCAATTTGAAGTTCTGCAAAAGATGTCTTTAACATTTCATGATTTTTATTCAAGTCATCAAATTTATCAAGTAATTTCATGTGGTTGTCATCAATTAAAGCATGATCTTTTCTAAGGATTTCATGTTGCTTTTGTAGTTCTTGAAACTCTAAGCTTAGATTAGTATGTATTTTCTTTAATTTTCTATATGCATCATGCATATGTTCAGAAACATCAAAAAGTTCATCATAAGTCAAGTCGCATACCTCTTCTTGATATAACTGATCAAGATTATCAACCATTAAGCACAGATTAGTAACTTCCTCTTTCTTTTCCATCTCTGACGAGTCCGAAGCTGAGTCCGCCCAGAAAGCTCTTTGGAATTTCATCTTGCCCTTCTTCACAATTAGTTTCTCCTCTACCTTCTCCTTGTTAGTAGTGGGTTTGAGTTTTGGGCAATCTATCTTAATATGTCTAGGTTTTCTGCACTCATAGCAAATAATATCATTTGAAACCTTGACATTCCTATTAAATTTACCTCGATTTCATTATTGGTGTCTCTTCTGCTTCCTCTTCAGAAAGCTTCTGAATTGTCTAGTCATTAGTGCGATGTCGTCTTCATCCTCAGGTTGTGAGTGTTCACTCTTAGATTCCTCCACTTTTAGTGCTATGTTCTTCTCCCTTCGTGGTTCACCTACATTAATCTTTCTTTGGCTAACTCCTTGCTCGTAAAAAATTAGCGAACTAAGAAGATTGTCAATAGAGTAAATATTTAGATCTTTAGACTCTGTAATTGCAGTAATTTTAGCATTATAAGCAGTAGGCAAACAATGAAGAATCTTATTAACCATTTCATCATTCGTTAGTTCCCAACCCAATGCATGTAAAGAGGTGACTATTTGTGTGAATCTTGTATACATATCAGAAAAGGATTCATTTGATTTCATGCAAAACAATTCATAATCATGCAACAAGATATTAAGTCTAGATTGCTTAACCTCATTAGTCCCCTCATAAGTTATACAAAGTCTATCCCATATGTCTTTTCCACTCTTGGAAGTAGAAACTCTCATGTAGTCTTCTGATTTAAGAGCACAATAACTCTGTCAACTAGTCTAGTTGGTTTTGTATACCCTTCCTGAACTAAGATCCACATACGGTAATCAAGTGACTGTAAAAATGTAGACAATCGTGTTTTCCAAAAATCAAAAGGAATATTATCGAACAATGGATGTCTAGTTATAGAGTAACCCTCAAGTATATTTTGGTTTCCAAATATAGCCATCTACGTTAATCAAAAAGTAGTCTAAACTTATAATTTTGAAACAAAGCTCTGATATCACTTGTTGAAACTTGTTCAATATGAATTAGGTTATTAAACCTAAGCTTATATCCCAGCGGCTAACCAAGAGGGGGGATGAATTGGTAATTAAAAATTTATCCCTCTATAAAAAAAAATTTATACCAAAAATAACTTTAGTGAATTTTGTAGAAAATGTTTTTCAACCACAAGTTAAAACAGTAAAAACAAAAGCAGCGGAAAAAATAAAAGACATAAGTTTTATAGTGGTTCGATTAAACACAACCTACATTCACTCCCCAGAGGCACCCTCCAAGTATTGTACTAATACCACTAGTGACTCTCCTTTTGCACCCATAGCAAGGCGGAGAAGCCTTTACAAAACTCTCTTCCACCACTATCCAGTGTGGTAGAGAACCGTTATCCTTTTATTCTCTCCAAGTGTTGGCAGAGAACTTTCATCCTTTTACACTCTCCAAGTGTTGGCAGAGAATCGTCCATCCTTTCACACTCTCCCAGTGTAGGCAGAGAACCCTTCAGCTGTTCACACTCTCCAAGTGTAGGCAGAGAACCCTTTGACTGGTTACACTCTCCAAGTATCGACAGAGAACCGGATCTCCTTGACTGATCTTCTCACAAGAAATCTAGAAGGACGAGAGAAACGAGTGAAGTAATCACAAATCACAAGTATAGATTCTTACCTTTGAGTACCAAGTGAATCCTTCATGCTCCAGTAGTAAGAATCCTCTTTCAAACACTCTCTCACACTCTTTCCTTGACTCTCCTTTCAGTTGGCACGAAGATCAGTAGGCAAAAATATTAAGAGATAGTTTTATTTGGACTTTATATAGGAAAGACACGAAAAACCATCCAAAGACTGCTGATTTTCAAGTCTGTACATAGTGGATCGTCCCGTACGATCGTTAGATCATCCCGTACGAATCTACTTAAATCAATTGCATTCAAACCCAATATATATAGGTATGAACTGACTTCGTACCCGATCATCATCCCGTACGAACTATGTTCGTCCGGTACGAACAGTTATTTCATGGGTTAGTTTCCACAAACTACAGGACATTACCAAAATTTCGTCCTGAGACGAATGGGAGTTTGTATGGATGAAAATTTTCCAGAGAGCATTTCGTTCTTGGACTAATAAGAGCTCGTCTAGATGAAAATTTTCCAGAGAGCATTTCATCCTGGGATGAATAGGATTTCGTCTGGACCAAAATTTTCCAGAGAGCATTTCATCCTGGCACGAATAGGATGAATCATCTGGACTATTCAGTACAAAGTGAGAATCCAGAGTAGATCATCCCGGGATGAATTGAGAAATTTGTCTGGACTATCAGGACTTGGAAAAATTTTCTCACTTCCTGTTCGTTCCATTGCTCTTCCGAGAGGATAACTGACTTGATCGTCCCGTACGAATAAGGTTCGTCCCGTACGATCAGTGTGATTTTTAAAGATCTCCCTAAGTGTGTGTGCTAAGTTTATTCAATTAAAATCATATTTTCTCAAACTTAATTACAATAAAAATTACAAACTTCAATTTACAAACTATCTCATGCTGAATTTTGATTTGAAGTCTTCATTAGTTTGGAGTTCGATTATCCTGAAATGTTTGTCCACACAAGAGCAAAAACATTTTTTCCAAAAAGTGTTAGGAGAAAACAAAGCTTAAAACAATAATATTTGGAATCATAAAAACTATACAAGTTGCAAGAAGATAAAATATGCAAATAGCAAATCTCTTAACATTTGGCACCCTTGGGATAATATATCATTTGACATGGTTGGATATTCATACTTAGATTTTGTGGGCTATGGAGTAGATAGGGAACTTGTCAATTTAGTGGACAATTATTAATCTCCTAATCAAGCAGAAAATAAAATTTAATAGCCCTATGCATTACAAAGGCATAATATATAGTTGTAGATTCTTAAATCTTATAGCTGAAGCAATAACTTCTTTATTTCATTATATAGATGTACACTTGTGATAATATTAATGTCATATACATCAAGAAGAGCCTAATTCAACATGCATATAGAAACCCATTATATTTGTTATCACTTTATCAAAAATCATGTATCAAAAGCTGATACTGATATTTAGTTTATTGGTATTGAAAATCACTTGGCAAATATATTTACTAAGACACTTTGTTATGAGAGGATTAGTGCACTTAGAACTATATTAGGAGTGATAGACTTAGGTTCATATCATATATTTTGTTGTTTATTTTTGTTGATTGTGTTTGTGCTTGTGTTATATATTAATAGTAAAAAATAACAATTTGGAGAAAATTTGAGAAACTTTATATAGTACTATACAATCTTACATCATATTGTACGGCACCCATCGTACTATAAGTGATTTTCATTCTATAGTTATATATCCAATTTAGAAAACTACTTAGAAATTTTACCTTGTATACATCATGCCATACAATCCTAAGTCATGCTATATAATTTAACTTGGTCAACACTGTGTAAGAATAACCATTGGAATGATCTGAAATAAAATTGATTGTATTATAGGATTGATTCAATCAAAGTAGCCAGTGGGACGATCGAGAATAAAATACATCATATTGCACGATTAAAATCATATTGTATAATTATTTTGAGACCTAAAAATATATTAGTAGGCATGACTAACCCCCTCTCACTCACACCTTCTCTCAAGTCTTCCTTCTCTTGTTTGAGTATCCTTTGCTAAGAGTGTGTTTTCTTAGTCATGGTAATGATGAGCAAGCAATCATAAACTCTAGGTTGTAGTCTCACACTCAGCTTAATGACAATTGAGATCAATGGATGATAAATTGTATATATGAGTATCAAGAAGCTTCAATTACTAACTCTAAAGTCATCCTTCAAGAACACCTATCATTTGAAACTATGATATATTTGTATGTACTACTTTTTAATTCCTTGTTGCACTTGCTTTCTCCAACCATTATGAAAACTTTTTTTTATTTTTAACAAAGTTAAGAATATATGTCTATAAGATAGGCATGCATTCACTTGTGTGCAAGAGACAAATAGTTTTCACTAACCATGACCTACATAGATACCCTCACATTTCAAATATTGATGTCTCATCATAATATATAGCAACTAACCTTTTATTATGATTGTTCCACTATTAACATGGCCTTAGTAATTCAACCCTTTATCACCATCAACTTATAGTGGATGATCTTATGTTGAATGCATGTATCATTCAACATGTGCTTCAATATAATGTCATTCCAAAAGTTAACCATCACACCACTACTTTCAATTGTAACATATTATTGTATGTCTTAAATTGTGTGTAATATATCAAATCTTTTCATCAAATATATAGAAAACCTTACCTTTACTAAGAACCCTAGGACCTAATGAAAAATCTTACACATGGCCAACTAATTGCATGTGTCTTAGAGTGTAAGTACAACAAGTCTTACCCTCATTCATAAGACCATCTACCCTCTCACTTTATAGATCACTTATTCCACATCATATATAGTGGGAGGAGGAGATTAACACAATGAAGAGATGGTGAAAAAGAAGAATAAGTAGAAGGATCTCCCACTCCTCTTTTTCATCCTGCTTATGATTACCCCATTGATGTATGGATGTGCATTTTCCATGCTTGGAGTTAAAGGTAGATAAGCATATTCAATAGGAGCCTATTCACTTGAAGAAGCAGAAGCACCAGCATGATGATTATTCTTAGCTACTAGTTCTATCATATTCACAGTTACTTCATCCTCCTTCTCCACCATTGGACAAAGGATCGTAAGATTACTAACATCTTTTTTTGTGTTTGTTCCTTATGTATTTTTATTTTTTTCTATTGATGTTCACTCATTCTTTTTGAGATGTCAAAAGTAGAATAATATTTGGCTGTGTATTTGGATGTACATATTATATTATGGTCTAGATTCAGTCTTACTATTTTGTTTTTAATGATATATTTGATTTAATAAGATAATGTGTTCTTCTATGATTTGTTTTTGTTTTACTCTATTAGTGCTTCTTTAGTCTTTTAGTTTAATAAAAAAAATTAAAGAGATCTTTGAAATTTTGGCAAACTCTTTTTGAAGTTTTCTCTATATTTTCTTCTATTTTGCTATTATTGGAGACATAAATTTTGCAAAGAACTATAATTAAAAGTAAATTAAAATTATTTAAAATTATTTTAAATTGATATAAAATCCAACAAAAAATTTTTATTGTCATAGAAAAGTAAATTTTTTATTAAACCCCTTGAGCATTAAAGCTTATATTAAATATTCATAATCACAAATATTATTGATTGTATACTAACAATTCTATGTATATTTTCAAAGAAGACATATATGAGACCAGACATTTATTTATGCTGACAAACATACAATGAAGAAGGTGCAATTTACCCAGCCTCGAAAGGAAAGCATCTATACAAAATCTAAAACTATCATGATAAAAGAAGATTGCCGAAGAATCTAGAATTTATAATTTTATTTTTGAGTTATTTCTTCTCGTATGTGTCAAGCACATGATTGATGTGAAGCAACCAAACAAATACACACGAGAGCATAATTGAGATAAAATAATTAAAAATAGTTAGCTAAGCAACTTGATTTTTTGCAATCATATTATATAATGACATGGTATTTTTCAAATTTCTATAAGAATATAAGATCAAGTTGTGTTGACCATTGAAATTATATTAAAATATGAAACTAATTATAGTATACAATGTTAACCGTACTATGTGATCAATTACAAGTAAATTGCATAATCATCATGCATTCAAATTATCCATTAATTGTATTGTATAAAAATAACCTGCTTAAGAATAATGTATCCAAAAGTGAATTAAAATAAAATTTAAGCAAATAAATTGTACTATATGCCATCTGATATGACAAAGATGAATTTTTCTATAAATCATCTGAATGAACTAAATGTATTTTACAATCATGAGATTGTATTGTGTTATTAGGTCAAAATTTTTATTATAACTATTTAGGATTCAAATTAAAGCCATATGGTATAAATACCTTTTCACTAACTCTAAAACATATTGAGGTTGTTGTTACCAAGGAGCTTTGGGGAGACAAAAGGTAGCATTAAAAGAGACATCTTTGTGTGAGCTTGTGCATCTTTAGTTGTTTTCCGTAGTCATACCATTGATCCTCTGAGTTGAAAATCCAAAATTCTGACTTAAGATATTATGTAAGTTTATTATAAGATATATGCTAATCTCATGAAAGTTCTTGTAATTTGGAGACTAACCAATGGCTAATGTACCTATGTTTTTTTTTTTTTTGAAAGAGAAGAGGTGTAAGGATTTCTCCAATACCCCATGAATGAGGACGTTTCTCCATCTTATGTGGAGAAAAAAGAGAGTTTAGTAGAATTCTCAAGTATAAGACTTTTGGATTGAATCTAAGCTGGTGGGATAAATCCAAGGTCTAAATCAACCTCTCTTTTGTGCGTGAGAAAATTAAGATTGGGCATGCATCAAGTAAGAAAAAAAATTTAGAGTGGGCAATTGTCCACCTTCAGCTCTTCCTAAGTACACCTTGGCCTAACAACTATATATGAAAATATGGTTTGACTCTCTCTTCTTTCTGCATTTATTATATTATTTTACTTATAATATTTATGATGATAATTATGACTGGCTATGATCGAATCCCTCAATTTGTTGGCCAAGTTGCTTATCTTCATAGAAATGGAATAAAACTGGATGCTCTCATACTTAGAAGACTTCATGACAAAATTGTGGAAAAATAAGATAACGCTACTAGGGATCTTCTGTCACCACGAGTGCAAGATGAAAGTGTTAACACTCCCCAACCAAGTTTAACATTATGTGGGTGGGGATGAGCTTGTAAAAATTAGAGATCTTGTCAAATTCAGGGCACAACCAGAAAACATAGCCCAAGTTTGAAGTGGTTATAAGGGAAGCACAAAATAGTGTGTTCATGCTCTCATCTTTGTCGAGAACTTATATAGAGAAATTTCTAACCTCGAAGTAGTTCCCAAGGAAGATCATGTCATCAAACATAAGTGCTATTAGGGAAACCTTTATAATGTTTGCCCCTAAAAAATTCGTGTGGCTTCTTTGCATTATAGTCATCTTTAAAGAAAGCACTCACACTAGGGGAGAATAAGTGACAAGAGAGAAAATCATAAAATAAATAAAAAAAATAGTTTCCCAACCTGATGGTAAGGGGGTATTTATAGAGAGAAGAAACTTAAAATTCAAGGTTAGAGTAACATCCACCATAAATTTGCAAATATCATATATCTCTTTCTCAGGCATCATTATTAAATATTAGCTCACATTCAGCCATGGATCCAAGTGATGGATTATTGGGCATATTCCACCATATATTAGGTATCATATGACACATTGTTCCTCATGGACCTTTTAGAGAATCATGTCTACCTACCAAATCATCTACTCACTCCATGAAAGTAGCACATGTCATATTGAGCGTCAAGTGGTGGGAATTCTTTATCAAAAAGTGAAAAATGTCTCTATGAACTTAACATAGAGGTTATGTGACCTAGTGTATAAATCAGGTTCCCACTTAAAAAAGTGTATGCCTAAAACTTACTTGTTTGGTGACCAAAAAACTTGCCCACCATCAAGTAAATTATAAGTTTATCAGAAAGCAGTGGAATTAAGCACCCATACATGAATTTCTCAAAATAAAAAAGAAAATTTTCTTACCTCTAGTGATGACTCATTTATGCCTAACCTCTTCCATTATTGGATCCAAGCCACTTACCAATCCCACTTATACATAAAATTATGCATGGTAAGATGGCTAGTTAAACCTTTTGAACTAAAAATAGGATTACTCAAGTTGGGGCAATAATCTTGCTAATTAGAGGGAGCTGATATGGAGTCACTTGGTCGATCACCTTAGGCACCAAGTTAACAATTTTGATGTAAGGACATCCACCTTAGGCTTTGTGTTGACTACCATAGGGGTCTGGCTGACTTTCTTAGCATCGAGATGTGTTGGGCACATCTCTTAAAAAGGGGTAACCATTTAGACTTGGGAGAGCAAGCATTTTTTAACATATTCAATCTAAAGAAAACTACTTGCCTCTTCACCTTAGCTAGCTAGTAGGACTTCTACCCCTCAACCTTTATCTCCTTATGCTTATGGAATAATGCTCTTCAAAATTTGTTTTTATTGACATCACCAAACTACAAACTTGTGGACTCAACCATTCTTTGTATAAGCTACTACAGTGAGGCAAAAAGACAAAAGAATTATGGGGTGTAGCCAAATAGTACTCCTCACCTCTATTTATAAGCAATGACATTATAAAGGTAAAATCAATATCATTATAGAAATCTCATATTATGCACTCTTCTCAAAATAAGAAAAAAAAAAGGATAATAAATTTTTAGTATATTTTATTAGTTAATATGAATAATAATTTTTCTATTTGATTCCATTATCCTTTGTAAAAGTTACTCTCCAAAGAAGGAAGTAAATCAGGGATCTACACCTTAAAATGGGATATAAGTGATGGGGGCTTATGATGAGCTACTATATAACTTGCAGAGTTTGAAATATGCTTAGGTTTGCTTCGATATAAAATTAACAAAATCCCATTAAAATATGCAAGTATGTGTGCCGAATCAAGTATTAAAATGATAGAGTAGAGTGTCAAGCCCATGAGGAAGTATTATGCTTAATTGCATCCTAACTACTACTACTCACATCAAATACACAACAAATCTTATTAAAAAATAAAAAAGATGGTTTGGAGTTTTTATCGCTGAAAGAAATACTTGTAAGGAGATTTTAATACTTATAAAAATAAAGTATTTTGGACTAATGAATATAAATAGCATAATTTTTCTAATAAGTCTTTTGATTTTAGATGTGTATCATAGCATATGCATCCCAATATCTTTGTCGAGCTTGTAGGGGTGAAATTAAAGGTTTATGACCTTCTTACAATTTTGTTTTCCCTATATAACCTAGAATATTTAAACATACTTTGTCTAGATATACCAACATCCCATTTCAATACTCCTAATTATTTTAATATTCCTTCGTTGAGGTTATAAATCACACTAGATTTTAACTACACATATGACCATTATATGCATTAAATGAAGATTGAGATGTATTAAAAATATCATTTTTTTATTCAAGGAATAAAAGTTTACATTAGTACTTGCTATGCTTTTTTACATCATTAAACCAAAATTAAAAAATTAGCCTGACATTAAATATAGAACAAATAAACTCATCTTCATTTCATTGATTGAAAGATAAGATTCAAGATACGTAATAAAAAATTGTCATTTAGAAGGATCAAATGATCTTCTCCATACTCCTTCCTCCAAACACAGAGTTTCTTACACAAACAGGCTAAGATCTCCACAATAAAAATTATCTTGCATTTCCCTAGCCTCCCTTTAACTTTACTTAAAGAGGCATTGAAGAAATATGCTTAAGATTACAAAATTTCACTCAAGTGATAGAACTCTCTAAATAATAAAAATGGGTACTATTTATAGGAAATACAAGGATAGGCTTAAGTGCTGCGACACTCGACAAGGCGGCACTGCAACAATTTAAAATGAACTAGAATCTTAGCAATGTAATTTTGATTCTATTGCATCACTAGCTGACTTGGCATGGTTAATGATTGAAATAACTCATATTTTGGCTGAGTTGACATAGCTCCTCATGTTAGCAACTTAGGGTATCATCAAGAAATTTATTATTATCCTAGCTAATTTTATATAATTTTTAATTATTATTTTTATTTTTTGTTATCCTAATAATAAAAATGCTAGTATTTGTAGAAGACAATATACAATAGTTTAAGCATAAAGGAATTTCAATAAATATAAATAAAAGAAATAATAATGCAAATTAATGCTAAATAAACATAACTAAACATAAACTAAAAATCACAAAATAAAGATAGTACCACACGTAAGAGAAAAACTAAGTAAAAAAAAAGTTTTTTGAACATAAAAACACAAGTGGGTTACCTCCCATCAGTGTTAAGTTTATAATCTTCAGCCAGTCTATACCAATTATTCTATTTGAGGATGAATAAACTCAGTGATATTTCTCAGACGCTCTATGTCACCACCTAAATAAGGCTTCAGTCTATGACCATGACATTAAATTATATAAACTTTTCTTATCCAAAATTTCAACAACTCCATAAGAAAATACTTTCATAATAGTGAATGGTCATGACCACCTAGATTTTAGTTTTCCTAAAAATAATTTTAGTATAGAATTAAAAAGTAAAATATCCTATCTATGTGTAAATTCTTTGCTTAGAAGCTTACGGTCATGTCATTTTTTTAATTTTATCTTTATAAATTTTACATTTTCATAAGCCTTATTTCTAAATTCTTCTAATTCATTCAACTATATCAAATTTTTTTCTTCTATTCCCTTTAGATTAAAATTTAAATCTTTTACAGCCTAGAACGCCTTATGCTCTAATTTTATATGAAGGTGACAAGCTTTTCCAAAAACTAACCTATACGGAGACATGCCAATATGAGTCTTAAAAATAGTTATATAGGCTCATAATGCATCACATAATTTAGTAGCCCAATCTTTCTTATTAGAACTAACAATTTTTTTCCAGAATTCTTTTAATTTTCCTATTACTTATTTCAGCTTAGCCACTAGTTTGGGGATGATAAACTGTTGCAACCCTATGATGAATACCATATTTCCTTAATACTTCTTATACTCTCTTATTGCATAAATGACTTTCCCTATCACTTTTCTAATTGGTTTCTAAATTTCTTTGATGAATTCAGGTTGTTCAATATGGGGTTCAGCCTCTAAAGGTTCTTCTACATCATTATTCTCTTAAGATTAATTTATGTCCTTATATGGGACTCCTAAATCTCTCCACTCCTAAGCTAGATATTATTACATTGCTCTTCTATTTTTTATTATTGATCAACCTAGCAAGCTGCCATATCTGTTCTTTTATTTTTTTAAGGTTTATAGATTGATCCTACAGTTAAATCTCTAATTATGATATTACCTCTTCCAATGGTATCTTCCTATTCCAAAATTTATAATTTTGTTCAAATTCTGAAGGGTAATATTGAGGCGCTGTAATATGTGGCGCCATATTGCTCATATTTTTAGGATCAATTACAGGATTAGAGTAACAATTATTCCTATATGGTCTAGTTCTAACTCCCACATTATCTAATCTCTTTGAAATTGCAATTATTTGAGTAGTAAGAATTGAAAAAGTATCTGATTCACATACTCTAGCTACTCTCTTAGGATTCACCCTATCAACAGGCCACTAAAAATTATTTATATCCATTTCCTCTATTAGTTCATATGATTCCTAAAATTGCTTAGACATTAAAGTTTCTCCACCTGCAACACCTATGATTGATCTAAGCGATCCTACCAATCCGTTATAAAAAGTTTCAATAACCAACCAATTGGGTAAATCATGGTGAGGGTATTTCCTAAGCATTTTGTTAAATCTCACTCAACTTTCATAAATTAATTCTCCCTTTAACTATGTAAAAGATCTGATATCATTCCTAAGTTTGGCAATTTTTTAAGTTGGGAAATACTTAGTTAGGAATTTATGAGCCAACTCATTCCAACTGGTTATAGAGCCTGAGGGTAAAGAATTCAACCATATCTTAGCTTTGTGTCTTAGATAAAATGAGAATAATCTACGTCTAATAATATCATCACTAACACCATTAAACTTAAATGTTGCACATATTTCCAAGAAATTGGCTAAGTATAAGTTGAGATCTTCAGTAGGAGTATTCCAAAAGTAAAACATTTTAACCATTTAAATTATGACATATTTTAGTTCAAAGTTATTAGCAAGGATAGTAGGTCTATTGATACTCTAATGGATTCATTCTACTACATGGTTAACATACTCCCTAAGAGGTCTAGAATTGTCATGATCTTGCATTGGTTTAGACATTTATAAAATATTTTTAGTTTTTCAAATTTTTGTAAAGTTCCTTTCTATTTTAGGGTCAAACAACAATTGCTTCTTACTAGATATACCAAGCTTGCAATAATGATAAAATAATTAAAATAAAAATCTTAAGCCAACTAATCAACAAAATACTTTTTTTTGGATTTTTTAAAATTTTTATCAAATAGAATAAAGATACATGATACAAGTAGGTTTAAATATACAATTGTTTAAATAATATAGTAAAAATTACAACATATGTTACTTCCCTGAGAATGATGCCAAAAACTTGATGGAGGCTTACAATGAGTTACTATGTGACTTATTGAGTTTAAAATATGCTTGGATTTTTTTAATATAAATTATTAAAAGCCCACTAAAATATGTAAGTATACACGTCAAATAAAGTAATAAGGTGATAAAGTAGAGTATCAAACTCATGAGAAGTATTCCACTTAATTGTAACTTAACTACTGCTACTTACTTCAAATAAAAATAAAGTATTTTAGACTAATAAATATAAATAACATAGCTTTCCTAATGAGACACTTTTGATTTTAGATGTGGATTAGAGCTTATGCATCCTTAGATCTCTTTCAGGCTTGTATGAGTAAAAAGAAACATTTATAGCCTTCCTAAAATATTTTCTTATATCCATATATCCTAGAATATTAAAACATCCTATGTCTAGGCACGACAACATTCGATTTCAATACTAACTTTGTTATCTTTTTGAACAAAAATGGTAATATTGTTCCTCCATTGATAAAGTAGTATCATGATCATCCAATAAGAAGGGTTTCAATTTCTTCAAATGAACGATTTGAACACTTAAGGATTCTGACAATGATTGCAAAGTTGATCATTCGAACCTTTCAATTCATAGATGTGGATCTCAGACTGCCACTTTATCATCTCTATGGGATTATATCTCAAATTATTGTGAAATAAGAAAATAAAGAGATTATGGAAGTCAATATTCTTGTGCTTAATGCTACTACGCTGTTCATTTTAGTTCATACTGCCTTTTTACTTATCATATACATCAAAAGAGTCATCCAAAAGGATTAATTGGATGAAACTTGAATTATTCATTTTTATCAATGATTGAAGAAATAAAAAGGTTTAAAACTCTATTTAAGTCTTAAAGAATTAGAAGTATCTGAGATAGTATGGTAATTATTCTTACATTTCTCCGTCGAGACTATCCATTATACAAAATAGTAATAACGCATATGACCATTGTATATATTAAAAGAAGAATGAGAGATATTAAAAAAAAATATTTTATCATTCAATGAATAAGATTCTCATTGCTTGCTATGCTTTTTATATCATCAACCTAAAATTAGATAATTAGTCAGACATGAAAAATAGAGTAAGATAAGAAAGAGAAACATATATGTTCAACTAAAAAAATGAAAAATAGAGTAAGTAAACTATTCTTCATTTCATTCATTGAAAGATAAGATAAAAGAGAAGTAATAGAAAACTATCACTCGAAAGGATCAAATGATCGTTTCCACACTCTTTCCTCCAACCACAGAGTTTCTTACACAAACATGCTAAGATCTCTACAAGAAAAAGTATCTTACACTTCCTAAGCCTCCCTTAGACTTTACTATAAGGGGTACTAAAAAAATAAACTTAAAATAATAAAATTTAACTTAACTGATTTAACTCTCTAAACAATAGAACTAACAAACTATTTATAGGAAGTACGAAGACAAGCTCAAGCTTTGCATCACTGACAAGGTGGCACTGTGGCTATATAAAATGAACTAACACTTCGATGCTACAATTTTTTGGCTCCATTAGAGTGATGGCTAACCAAGTACGGTTAATTATTGAAATAATGCATCTTTTTGGCTGAGTCATCATGGCTCCTCACGTTGGCAACTGCTCTTTCATGATGCTCCATAAGTTTGAGCATTGCAGCACAAGAATGTGAATTTCTACTCTGAGGCAGTGCAAGGATCAACACCTCGGAGCTAATTTTCTTGAGGCTCTAATACTACAATGCTAAATTTGGGTGCAATGACATTTTGTAGCATTATAACACTAACCTAAGTGACATTGCAATGGTTTAAAATAAAGAATATGGCATTGTATTGTCTAAATTTGGTGCCAAAGTGCTATGAAATCCAACACTATGACACTGTTCAACACTTATCATTTTTGTCTTTTCCTTGTATATTTTCTGCACAAAAACTACTAAAATAACACATTTTTACTAAACTTACACATAATAAACATTATAAAATTTACACTTAACAATAAGCAACTCATAGGGATTAGCCAAATTTGCCATAAAAGATTTCGACTAGGAGGTGTACTCATCCAAAATATGCCTCGCCAAGAGGGGAACCATCCCTAGAAAGATTCAACAAGAGAAATGTAATAACTCATATTTTGATCCATGTAAATACAAATGTCTATATTGATATTTTAATTGATAAAAAAAATTAGGTAGCTCTAGCTATTAATTATTAAAAGTAATGAAAATAGTAATTCTTTCAAATTAGATTCTTAGGCATCACAAGAAGACACTCAACTTACTAAAGCTCACCTAAGGTGAGCTTGGCCAAATAAGTACGCACCTTATACATGTTTGATTAAAAGAGAAACCCACATTAATAAACCTCAATCCAAGGAGGTACTCACCTTAGGATAAATCACCCTAAAGGATACCTTACCCCAATTGTAGTGAATTATCCCTTAGAGGCCCCTCATTCGAACTGTAAGAGGCACACACCTACAAAACCCATAATAACAGCCTCATTAATCATACCAATCTCTAACTCAAAAGAACTAGCTCAAGGCATTGAATTAAGTCTTTCATTCTAGAGGAACCATCAAGAGCACTTATTATCGGATCTCACCTAAGATAACCATAGTTATATTAGATATGGTTACCCACATGAATCTAGAGATACTAGTTCACATATTTATAATGTATTATTTATAGTTTATCTTGGTTTTACATCTATTTAGCCTTTTTAACCCTATAAATAATAAGTTGAGATGAATTTTTTACATCATTATGATATTTTCACTATTTACACAGAGCAGTGAATTCCTGATCTCTTCTACTTACTTACGCACTCATTGTCATTCTAACCTTGCCATATCTTTCTATCTAAACTCGCTAATAAGGTCATTATGTTGCCCATAATAAATTTGAATCCAATAAATACTTTTTCATCATGTACATAAAGATGAATTATCCACCCTCATCCCACTATTACTTATTCCAATTATTCAACATAATGCCCAATATTTAAGAGGACATGTTAAGGATTGAGTAGGAGATAAGTTGTTGATAGGGGCTATGTATTAGCTCTATCTAATTCAAAAGAGAAAAAAAAAGCTACTGATGAGGGCTATGGAGTGAACTTTGAACTGTATAAAAATCTAGGGCACTATCACCCCTAAATAATGCTCAAGTTTTCTTTGATATCAAAATAATAAAACTCCACTTAATATTTGCAAAAATACTTGCTAAATAAAGTAATAAAGTGATATATTATAGCACCAAAATTTGAATTTTGAACTGATGTGGCATGACCAAACGTAGTTTCGCTATAAGTAGCGCTGCAGGTCTCCTTTCACTCTCTCGGTTTTATTTTATTAATGGCTACTATTGCTATATCTAATCTACTAAGCACATAAAAATTAAAAGCTAGTTTTCCTCCCATATGGCACTAAGTTTATAGTCTTTAACTAGACTTGCTTAGATTTATCAATTTGGTTAAGGTATATTGCTACTAATCTTCAAATGATTTTATCTTGGAACTTTTCCTTATTCCTTTGGGTTAACTTCAGTATTGCTAGGAAATGATCCAAGAGGTCTACTATTGACTGAAATTCCAAGCTGACATAATTAGATTTCTAAGTGTTTAGTTAAAGTAGTTTGATTTTGTAATTGAGTCCCTAACTGAATCACTATATCTTCCAATGGTGATTTTCTACTTCAAAATTGATTGCTTTGATTAATCCTAAAAAATATGCAAGTCTA
The DNA here is from genome assembly GCA_022539455.1 of Dendrobium nobile. Taxonomy (NCBI): domain Eukaryota; kingdom Viridiplantae; phylum Streptophyta; class Magnoliopsida; order Asparagales; family Orchidaceae; genus Dendrobium; species Dendrobium nobile. The sequence continues at coordinate 50,096,096 of CM039726.1, forward strand.
TGATTAACAGTAGATTAATAAGGATTGTTCCAATTTAATCATTGATTATTTGACTAGAATTTCATTGATTGTTGCCAGAAATATTATTTGACCATTTAAAATTAGGATGGTTCCTCCAACCTGAATTATATGTATTACACTAGGGATTATTTTTTCTTCCAACCAAACTAAAATTTTTAATCCCTTGTGAAAGTTTGTTAGGAATGTTAAGCCCTTATGAACTAGTCCCGAGGCTAACCAAGAGGGGGGGGGGGGGTGAATTAGATGTTAAAAAGTTTTTTAACTAAAAGAAAATTCTTTTTATAATTTACAACGGAGATAAATTAAATCAGAAGTATAAAAGATTAATCAGATATTTCACCCAAGCAGTTAATCATAATAAAAATAAAGTGTGAAAAATAATTAGAAAGAACACACCAGATTTATAGTGATTCTGTCCAACCTGACCTACGTTCACTCTTCTAAGACTCCCTCTGAGTATTGCATTAAACCTTTAGTAACTCTCCTTTAGCCCCCATAGCTAGATGGAGAAGCCCTTATAAAATCCCTTTCACCTTTCCTGGTGCGGCGGAGTGGCCGGGTCCTTTGACGTCAAAGAGATCTTCTTCTTCCCAAAACTTCCCTCAAGATGAACCTTAAATCCAATAGTACTAAGGTGCAAGCTTGCCGGAGAAACCGCGTGAAACCACCGCCACACTCCCTTGAAACCCCCTCTAAGGATCTTCTCCCTCTCTCAAACTCCACCCTTTTCTTTCTCCCCCTTTCAAGTTCTCTCTTCAAGTTTTCTCCAGAAGAATTAAGCTTCAATAGCTGCCAAAGACACCTACCAAGTGCTTTAACAAAGCTTAAATAGAGGACTTTGAAAAAACCCTAAAAATCAATCTTAGTTACAAAAGATTATCCAGGATGATCGCAGGATCATTCCGTATGATGTGCTTAAAAAGAGGGCTTCGGAAACCTTAAAAACTTAATTTTGATGCCAAATATCATCCTGGATTATCATAAGATCGCTCAGTACGATGTGCAAAATTTGACCTAATAGTCCCAGATGATATCAGGATGGTCCTGGACGATCAATTCAAATCAGTACAGATCATCCATGATAATATTATGGATCGTCCTGGATGATTAGAAGAATAATTTTGATATTCCATGTTAGACAACTTTGGAAAATCAAGCATGTCATTAAACATTGTCCAGCATGATATACATATCGTCCAGGACAATCTAATTGAACATTTAACCATAATTAATCCTATAATCACGTGATTAATTTAGGCATGATTTATTAATCGTCTAGGATATTCTATATCATCCGGAATGATTAGAACAAAATTTAAATCTTAAATCTTTGCCTAAATTATCATTGGCGGCTATTTTCCAAGATCATAATGAATCTTCCTAGACAATCAAAATCGTCCAATACGATTAGTTCAATGAGTGAATCATCCTGGATGATTTAAATTGTCCAGTACGATTAGTTCAAAACTTAAACATCTGGTTTTGACTCAATCTCACTCCCCCTTAGTGTGTGTGTGGTTGGCCACCAAGCAAGCATATACCCTTAAAGGACTTGACTCAAGAAATCAAAAATGCATCAATGAATATTACAAAAATTATTGCAACATAACCTATTCTACTCAGTCTTGAGCATTGAATCTTTATTAGATGGTTCATGGAATTTCTGAAAAGTTAGTATACACACAAACAAAAATATATTGCAAATATAAGTAGACAATAGGATGTGAACCATAATATTTGTTATCATCAAAATCAAAAACTCATAAGCTCGAGTTGAAAGAATCTCCCCCTTTTTTATGATGGCAAATATTATGGGTTGAATTTACAAATTTAAAAATATTTTCTCTTAATCTCCTCCTCACTAAGATAATTGCATTAAAAGTAGGAGAAATTAAAAAAGTTTTTTTAAAAAAGATTTAAAAAACTACAAAATAAATAAACTTAAGCAAATATAGGATGAACATATCCAACTTAATCACAAATATAACCAGTTCTCTCCCTTTGACATTATAAAAAAGAAGAGAAGTACAGAAAAAGAAACAAACAACAATGAATGAAACAAACACAAAAGATCAAACCGACCCTTGATCAGTCGGGGGAAATAATAATGTTTAATAAGAATCAATTAATTTTAGTAAATTTTCTTAAAATTAGAAAGTTACCTTTTGATTTTGTTAAAAAAATAGTAAGAAATGAATTGATCGCACTAAGATTCTGAAAAGGTTATAAATTTGAATTTTATCAAACCTAGCTCATTCTCCTTAAACTAGCTCATTCTCCTTAAAGGTTAAAATCCTTTTTAAAACAAAAATCTAATTCAGACATGAAATTAAATAAGAAAAGTGATATGCTCAAACTTCTTTTTTAAAAAATATATAATAGAATAATATTACAATGTAATCAACCAAAATCATAATTTTAAAAAATTAAGTGTTTGAAGATATCAAGTAGCACATGAATTCTTCTAAGATTTAAAGATTTGAATAAGAATGAACCTTGATTTTTTGTGAGCTCATTTTGTGTCTCTTGTCAGTTGTTTGATGTACTTTATGCATTTTTTAATTTTTGATAGATTTTGTGTATCCTTTAATTTTTTTTGACGATCATTGCGCATCTTATCGATTTTTTTGGGATCATTTTATGCCTCTTATAAATTTTGTGAGCAGCTCCCTTTCAAAACCTTTAATAACTCTTAGCTGTGAGGATATCTTTAAGATATAAGAGAAAAACCCACTTTTTAATATAAAGAAGAGTAAACCACAAAACATAATCACATTGATATGATAATTATAACAACCTTATATAGAAAACATGGTTTAATGATTTTGAGCATTATCCATATTAGATAAATTACTGTAAGAAGATAGAATAGATCTAAATTTTAAAGTGCAAGTTTAAATTTAAAATAGAATTTGCTTCAAAAGGAAAATACACTCCTAAAGGAGTTAGAAGAAGATAGACAATTATTAATGTTTCTTTCTTTAACTAATTTAGGAAAGTCAATCACTACTTACTAATTTTTCAGGTAAAAAGGAGGAAAAATTTTCATTTTTAAAAAATTTAAGAGAAGTGAATTGATTCTCTTAAGGAAAAAAAATATGAATAGTGATTTATGTGTATAGATCCTAGATAAATCATAAAAAGTACAGTAGAAAAATAAGCAGAATGATTACAAAAAAATATTAAAAATAGCACAAAAAATATTTAAAATGAACAAAACAAAACAAAGAATATATATGCATGCAATAATTAAACACCCAACTAAAACTTTATACCTCATTACCTTGCTCCTGGTCTGATGATTCAAAAATTAGGTTTGCCTAGAAGATTTTTTGCTTTTTATCATCTGCCCTTTTTACAAATTGCTTAGCATTACCCTTTTCCTTTGCAGGAAGAGTTTTAAAATTAGGGCACTAATTATTTATATGTCCAGGTTTCCTACATCAAAACCAAATAACGTGAGTGAAAATCTTAATATTCTTACCATTTTTACCTTTGTTCCACTTTTTTTTATGCTTTTACATGTTCTTTATTAGGCTTTCTAATTTACTTGTTAAGTCATCGCTTTCATCATCTATTAAGCCACTTTTCTTCATGTATGCAATTTTTAGCACTATCGTTTCACGTGCATCCAAAAGTTTTTGACCCAAACTTTGCTTGTAAGTAATGAGTGAGCCAATTAAATTATCAACAACATAATTATTCAAATTTTTTTATTCATATATAAAAATGACTTTGATATCAAACTTATTAAGTAGACAATGAAATTTTTTTTTTATCTTTTAAAAGCTTGAAAATTCTTTATCTAAAATATATAATGATGTCATAATTTAAATAAACCTAATATACATGTCTATGATCATCTCATAAGGTTTCATGCAAAATAGTTCATAATCATGCATTAAAATATTTAACCTAAATTTCTTGATTTCACTAGTACCTTCGTATGTAGTGTGTAATTTATCCCAAATTTTCTTGTCAGTAGTGCATGTGGATATTAACATATAATCTTTAGAATTTAAAGCATAGAAAAATTATTTCAAATATTTAGCATTCAATTAAGTATTAATTTGTTCTACCCTACTTTATTGATTAAAAGAAATATCAATTTTAATTCCATCTACTACACATGACGGTACAAAATAACCAGTTAGAATCATATGTCACATTCGATAGTTAATTAATTATAAGAAAATAGACATACAAATTTTTCAAAAATTAAAAGGAATATTTTCAAATAAAGGTGGTCGTGTTTTTGAATATTCTTCTGCAATATTATGATTATAAAATTAGCCATTGATCTTTTTCCAAAATTTTTCTAAAACTTTATTTTTTGATCCCACTCTGATACCACTTAAAAGTTTGTTAGAAATATTAAGCCCTTATGAACAAGTCCCGAGGATAACCAAGAGGGAGGGTGAATTAGTTATTAAAAACTTGTTTAACTAAAAGAAAAATCTTTTTATATCTTGCAGTAGAAATAAATTAAATCAATAGTAAAAAGATTAATTAGATATTTCACCCAAGCAATTAATCATAATAAAAATAAAGTGTAAAAAATAATCAGAAAGAACACATCAGATTTATAGTGGTTCTGTCCAACCTGACATACGTCCACTCCTCGGAGGCACCCTCCGAGTATTGCACTAAACCTTTAGTGACTCTTATTTAGCCCCCATAGCAAGGTAGAGAAGCCCTTACAAAATCACTTTCATCTTCTCAGGTGTGGCAGAGTAGCCGGGTCCTTTAACATCAAACAGATCTTCTTCTTCCCAAAACTTTCCTAAAGACAAACCTTCAATTTGATGGTACTAAGGTGCAAGCTTACTAGAGAAATTGCATGAATCCCCTCTACACTCCCTTGAAACACCCTCTAAGGATCTTCTCCCTCTCTCAAACTCCACCCTTTCCTCTCTCCCTTTCAAGTTCTCTCTTCAAGTTTTATCCAGAAGAACGAAGCTTCAATGGTTGCTAAAGACATCTATCAAGTGCCTTGATAAAGCTTAAATAGAGGGCTTTAAAAAATCATAAAAATCAATCTTAGTGGCAAAGATCATCCAGGATAATCACATGATCATGTTGCAAATCTACTTTTTCATGGCTTATGTTTTGATGATTGACAAACACTATCTCTCTTGGACTACTTGTTGCTTCTAACTTTTCAGGAATCGAAGATCGGACGATCAAGAGGAAGCCAAGTCCAGGATCGCGTAGGCTTAGGGTTGAGTCAGTCTGTAATTTTATTTTTTACCTTTTGAGTCTACTTGTAATAATCAAAAAGACTGATGCTAAGTAACCCTTCACACACACACTTGAGAGGCTTAGAAATTCTGTTTTTGCCCACATCGGCCCGGCCGATATTTATATCGTCCGGGACGATCAGCTTAAAACAGAAAGTCTAATTAAGGATTCTTAATTAAGGCAGCCGACATTAACATATCGGCCTGGACGATACGTGTATCGGCCAGGACGATAAGCTCAAAATAGAAAGAGATAGCCGCCTTAGATAGTTTAGGCATACTGAATTTTAAATTATCGGCCAGGACGATTCCAGGATCGGCCTGGACGAAATTACCAAATTATGCCTTAATTGATCAGGAAATCAAGGGAGTAATTAAGGATGATTGATACGATCATATCGGACAGGACGATCGTGAGATCGGCCTGGACGATCAAGCCAAATTTCAATCGGCCAGGACTGTTCCCAGGGCTGTGCTCAAGACGATTTACCTCTGATTTGAACTAATCGGCCAGGACGATCGTGAGATCGGCCTGGACGATCAAGCCAAATTTCAATCGTCCAGGACTGTTCCCAGGGCTGTGCTCTGGCCGATCTTCCTTGATTTGTACTGATCGGCCAGGCCGATGTCCATATCGGCCTGGACGATAAAGTCGGCTACTTGCAATTAATGAGCTCCTCTTGAGCTCTTCTATTTAAAGAGCTCTTCTTCAACGTTTTTGAGAGACCTTTGGCTGCTGCCTTGACCTGAGAAGACCTTGAGGAGAGAAAGAGAGAGAGGGAGAGAGAGAGGATCTTGTGAGGGGGAGCTTGTGAGGGGATTCACAAGGGTTGCTCAAGGATCGCTCTACTTGTCTTTCGTCTGGAGTTTCTCGTCCGTGGAAGGGTCGGTAGAGGTAAGGAGTTTTGCTTTTGGTTGTGGTTCTCAGCCAGCTTCAGGAGGAAGCAAAAGGAGGTAGGTTCTCTGCCTTGCCGGGGTGGCAAAAAGGAGTTTCTTGTGAGGGCTTCTCCGCCTAGCTGTGGGGGCTAAAGGAGAGTCACGTTTTGTAGTGCAATACTTGGAGGGTGCCTCCATGGAGTGGACGTAGGTCGAGTCGGCCGAACCACTATAAATCTTGTGTTCTTATTTTTGCTTCCGCACTTTTAAATTCCGCATTTGATTTTGTGGTGTGATTTGGTTTGTGAATTTATTTCTTTGTCTTAAGAATTTTTAAAATACCAATTCACCCCTCCCCCCCCTCTTGGTTAGCTTGGGACTAAGTTCATAGGGCTTAATATCCCGAACGAACTTTCAGATCATCCCGTATGATGTGCTTAAAAGAGGGCTTTAGAAAATCCTAAAAACTCAATTACAGTGTCAAATATCATCCTGGACAATCACAAGATCATTCAGTACAATGAGCAGAATTTGATATGATAGTCCCATACGATATAAGGATAGACCTGGATGATCAATTCAAATTTGTACAGATTGTCTATGATGATATTGTGGATCATCCTGGATGATTAGATGAAAAATTATGGTATTCTATCTTGGATAATTTTAGAAAATCAAGTATATCAGCAAACCTCATTTGATATGATATACATATCATCCAAGATGATCTGATTGAATAATTTAACTATAATTAATCCCCTAATCACATTATCAATTAAGGAATGATTTGTATTGATTGTCTAGGACAATCTAGATCATTCGGAATGATTAAAATAAATTTTTAATCTTAAATCTTTACCTAAATTATCATTGGTGGCTATTTTACAAGATCATAATAAATCATCCTGGTTGATTAAAATTGTCCAGTATGATTAGTTCAATAAGCGGATCATCCTAGACGATATAAATCGTCTAATACGATTAGTTGAAAACTTGAACTTCTGATTTTGACTCAATCTCACTCCTGAGTGTGTGTGTGTGTGGATGGCCACCAAGCAAGCATATACCTTTACAGGACTTGACTTAAGAAATAAAAAATACATCAATGAATATTACAGAAGTTATTACAATATAACCTATTCTACCCAATCTTGAGCCTTGAATCTTTATTGGATGGTGCATGGTACTCCCAAAAAGTTAGTACTCACACAAACAAAAATATATTATAAATACAAGTAGACAATAGGATGAGAACCATAATATTTATTATCATCAAAATCATAAACTCATAAGCTCAAATTACAATACCTTGTATATTACTATTTTCAATTAACTTTTGATCCTCCAATTACATGGAAACTTTAGTTTTGAATTCTATATTTTCTTCTACTATACTCAACTTCTTAGAAATTGATAAAACTTGTGCAATCAAAATTGACAAACCATCATATTCATACACTTTCTACTCTCTTAGGATTTATCTTATTAGCGAACAATTAAAAATTATTAGTTGCCATTACCTCTATTAGTGTATATGCTTCCTTAAATGGCTTATACATTAGCAATCCTCCAGCTACAACATCTATGATTGTTCTAAGAGATCAAACTAATCTATTATAAAATATTTAAATAACCAACCAATCATGGTTAAAGCATGGTGAGGGCATTTCCTAAGTATTTTCTTAAATCTCTCTCAACTCTCATAAATTGATTATCTTCAATCTGGGTAAAAGAAATGGTATTATTTCTAAGTTTAACAATCTTTGAATGTGGGAAATAGTTAGCAAGAAACTTATGAGCCAACTCATTCCAAGTGGTTATAGAGCCTGGATGTAAGGAATATCACATCATAACTTTATCTCTTAGAGAAAATAGGAATAATCAAATTCTAATAGCATCTTCACTGACATAATTATACTTAAATGCGACAAAAATTTCTAAGAAATTGGCTAAGTGTACATTAGGATCTTCAATAGGAATTCCCCCAAACTCAAAATTTTTAACCATTTGAATTATGGTATATTTAAATACAAAATTATTAGTTTGGATAGTAAGTCTATTAATGCTATGATAAATTCCATCTACTAAAGGGTTAGTATCATCCCCAAGAAGTATAGAATGATCTTGATCTAATATAGATTCAACATTTTTATAATCTTTTTAGTTTTTTAAATTTTTGAAAGGATTCTTTCCATTTTTGCATCAAACAACAAATGTTCCTTTCTATGTTTATAAAGTATACAACCATGAATATAAAATCAGCAAATAAAATAAGTAAAAATAAATAAAATAAAGATACAAGTATGTCAAATCATATAATTAAATAAATAATATAGTTACAATTATAAAAAGTAAACTTCTTTCCACACAACTTCACAAAAAATTTAATGGAGGCTATGGAGCTAACTTTTGAATTGTATAAAAACCTAGGGCTCTATCACTCCAAAATAATGCTTAAAATTTTTTGATATAAAAATAATAAAATCCACTTAATATAAGCTAGTATACATGCCAATTCAAGCAATAAAGTAATATAAGAGTGTTGAACCCTCGAAGAAGTATGCTTACTTGCAATTAACTAGTATTATTTAATTTAATTATAATAATTATCATATTGAAATAAACTTAATAATTGTGGAGATTCTATCACTGAATAAAATAGTTAAAATACTAAATATAATAATTTATTAAGGAATTTTGGATTGATAAGTGTAAATTGTAAAAGTTCAAGTGAGGTAGTTAAACCTCATTGAACTGCCCAATGCACACCAAGAGGGAGGAGGGGGTTTAATTAGTTATTTAAAAATTCTTTCAAATAATCCCATTTTCATTTTTTTGATTAAACACTAATGCAAACATAAGTTCTTTAAAAAAGCTGTGTTATTTTGCTCTTTTATTTTTGTAACAAAAAAAAAACAAAATAATTTTTATTTTATTTTGAAATAATAATCAACATAACCAAATCTTTATTAACATAGCACATATTTGTAGGAATAATAAATATTAAAGAAATTAAATGCAAGAAAAATAAAATACTAAAAATAAAGTAGAATGAGCACACTCGATTTTATAGTAGTTTGATCAAAAATCTATCAGCATTCACTCCACGGAGTCCTCCTCTCAAGTTATTTCACTAATCCTTTAGTATCTCTTCTTTAGCCCCAATAGCAAGACAAAAAAGCCCTTACACATTCTCTTCCACTAACCCGGTGCGGTAGAGTACATAAATCCTTTTTTATCCTCCTAGTAAAGGTAGAGAATTTTGGAATCTTTTTTCACCCTCTTAGTGAGGGCAGAGAATCTAATGATCTTTATCTTTGAAGCTTTCAACCCATAGCAACCCTAAAAGACCAACAAAGCCACTAGATGAATCAAGGTGAAAGCCTGCTTAATGCAACTATGTGGAATCACCTCACACTACTTCTCCCTCTCTCATAACTTCACCTTCACACTACTTCTCCCTCTCTCATAACATCACCTTCTCCTTCTTCAATGCTCAACAACCTCACGAAGCTCTCTCTTAGAATTCTTTCAAGAACCAAATATTTCTAAAGAGTATAATAAGAAATATTTTATACAAGTCTTGAATAATCCTTAAAATTCAATTATGCTAACTCTGTTTGTACAATACGATTAAGGATTATATAGTATGACTATTTTAAAAAGTAGAGTTCATTCAGTATAATAGAACAGCCGCAAGATGAGCTATTCAAGTTTATATATCGATTGCATAGTATGATTTATAAATAGTACGGTATGAATGGTTTAATTATCATGCAAGACAATCTTCGGGACAATAAAAATTATCTATGCTAGTCGTCCAGTATGATTTCCATTATACTATATGATTATTTCAAAAACCAAGGTTTCATCTAGGATGATTTATGAGATGATAGAATTTTGTCTCTGCCTATCATATAATACGATCAACATTGTGCATTTCTATCTGTCATACTAATTAAAATTTGATTTGATTGAATAATCATGTGGATTAATTTAAATAATTTTTTAAATATCATACTATATAAACATATTCATACAGTATAATTAGTTAAAAAATCAAAATTTAAAGTACTTACTTAAATTTGATTGGCGGCTAGGGTTTTCGGGTCAAACTAATCGTATAGTATAATCATGTTTAAACACCATGTTAGCTTAAAAACATTAATTATAAAATTATCCATTTTAATTATTATTTGAATAATTGATATTTCAATATGATCTGAATCATATAGTATGATTAAATCAATTTAAAAAAAAAATCATTTTCTCACTCCCCAATATATGTGCGCAGATCACCAAAATAACATACACTCTTACATGACTTTGACTCAAGAAATAAAAAATAAAGAAATGAAGGTTACAGGCTCTTGTAAGCTTCATCTCATTATAACCAATCTTAAGTCTTGAAAGTTCTTATATAGTATATGATGTACTTGAAATGGTAGTACACATAAAAAGCATACATGAAATATAAATGCTAGGAGAACTAGAGATTCACTCAATAATATTTATTATCATAAAAAATATAAGCTCAAGATCCCAGATTGCTACAATCACTCCGTGTTTGATATTGACAAATATTTTTTGTTAAAATTCCAAGTTAATTATATTTTCTCCTAAGCTCCCCCTTACAAAATAAAGTATTTTAAAAATAGAGAAACAAAATATTTTTTCAAACCCAAAAGCAAAAAAAGGAACATAATCATAAAAGAAAAATAGACTTCAATAGAATAAGAATGAGCTACAAGCTAACAAACCAAATACTACTTCCCCTTTTAAAATCCCAAAGTCGAGGAACAAAGATACAAGAAAGAAAATACAAGAATAAAATAGAAAAGGTAGCAGAAGACACCAACATAAATTATAACAAAATTCATTCCAAGAAGTAGGATGACCCCTGATCAGGTGGTGGAAGCAAAAAAAAACTATGAGCAAGAATTGCTCGGTGAACCACTCCTTATTAGCCAATTATAGTCTCCTTTAGAAGATAGTAAGTGGAATTTAGGGCCTTTAGTGGACAGGTGAAGGTACTGGGCTTGATCCTCTTTGGTGGTTTCTACAGGTCTCTTACAAACATATGAACACTTGTTGTAAAGTTCGAGCTCGTTTGAAAAGCTTGAGCTCGAGATCGAGCACGTTTGAGAAGCACCAATGCATGTGATGCATATATATATATATATATATATATATAATATATATATATATATATATATATATATATATATATATATATATATATATATATATATATATATATATATATATAGCTTGATAAACTTTTGAGTCGAGTCGAGTTGAGCTCGAACTCAAGCTTGTTTATCATACGAGCTCAAGATCAAAGCTTGATAAACTCGGCTTGCGAGCTTGGTAATGAGTCAAGTTTGAGCTGGCTCACGAGTCGGCTTAGCTCACTTACACCCCTAAACACATGATAGAGAATTTAGCATTGACCATAAGGTTGGTAAAGAACTCATAGAGGGGTTTAGAGTTGAAAGGAATAGTTAGGGTCAGGAGAAAGTGTAAGGTAGTATAAGTAAAAAGATTCATGACATGATAGTTAAGGACAGCTTGGTCTAGGAGATGAGAAGGTGTGATGTGAGCAATTTTGAATAAGTGATAAACGGCGTCATCTTTAGCATTTTAAAATCTATTATCCATAGGATGATGTGAAGAGCTTCCTTGAGTCAAACAAGCATTCTTAGTACCTTCAGCCATTTTGAATATTAAGGTTACAAATGCAACTAAAAGAAAGTGGGAGAAAGTTGAGTGATTGAATTCTTAAAATTCCCTCTCATTATAAAGATTTTTCAATATATCATACAATATGATTTAGATCATACAATATGATTTAGATCATACAATATGATTCGGAAAATTTAAATTTTCTATATAACTATTGGAAAAATGTGGTCAAATCATCAAGTACAATCAAGATCATCCTAGACATCGAAAAAGTGATGGTCTTGAGGAGTCATCTGGACATCTTTTTTAACTAATGTGTCATACATTATAAAAAGGTATTCAGTTAGTATGATATTATAATTATTATCGTACCAACATATTTGAATTAATTCAACATTTGTTGACATATGGATCACATAGTCTGAAGTTATGGTCGTACAGTATGATTTCCAATTATTTGTCAGATCCAGGCCATTGATTTTATGAGTTGTTAGGATGTGCAGACATGTGAGTATTAGACAAGATTAATGATGTTCATATAGTATGAATATTGTTCATACATTATAATGTGAGCAATTTTTTTGTTTTAAATTTTTTATATTGATAAAAAAAGGTTGGTGTGTGACGATCAGGGAATAACTCTAACTACAACCATCACATTAAATAAATTAAATAGGAAAAATAAATAAACATAAGTCACAACATTTAACACACATTTAAACACACACAAAACATATGATTATAAGTGTTCGATGATTTCACTTTTAACATGGATCAATAATGAATATTAATGACATAGTCTAGTCCTTAATGTGCTAAAGGTATTATAGTTTAAGGGTTTGGTGAAAATGTTTGTCAATTAATTTTCAATGGCTACATGATACAGTTTTATATCTTCCTTGGCTATATAATCTCTAATAAAAAAATGTTCAATGTCTATATACTTAGTGCGGGAGTGTTGAATTGGATTTTTAGAAAAGTGTTGTTACATATGATAAGAATGATGGTTACAGTTAGTCTAAGATCTAAGACTTATTGCTTCAGCCGTAAAACTTAAGAAACATAGCTTCTTATAGCTATGTATTCCATCTTAGTGGTGGATAGGGCTACTAAATTTTGCTTTTTACTAAACCAGGAAACTAATGATTATCCTATGAATTGATAGGTCCCTGAGATATTATTTTTCTATCCTACTTCCTACAAAGTCTGAGTTTTAATATTCTATAATTTCAAATGATGAGCTATATCTAGGATATTATATATCTAAGTTTTTAGGGCCTAAAAGGTGTCTAAAGATTCTCTTAATTGCATTCATATGGGATTCCTTCATATCATCTTAGAATCTAGCAAAAAGACATACACTAAATATGACATCAGGTATGCTAACAATTAAATATAAAAGTGATCATATTATCCCATTATACTTCTTATCTACATACTTTTCATTTGGATACTTCTCTAATTGAATAGTAAAGATCATGGGTGTTTTTATTGCCTTAGCACTTTCCATCTTACACTTCTTTAGATTCTCCTTGATGTATTTTCTTTAACTAAGAAAGGTTTCATCATATTTTTGATTAAATTTTTCTAGAGGAGATTTACCCTTAATGAGAACAAAACATCTACACCCAAAGACATGCAAATGCAAAGATTGGGTGTCCTTCCCTTAAGGTAGCTCATAAGGTATCATATTGAGTTCATATTTAACATTAACCCTCTTTAACACATAACAAGCTTTTTTTTTTTTTTAATTTTGAAAATTTTATTCAGCTTATTAAATTTAACACATAACAAGTTGTATTTACTAATTCTATACACAATATATAGGTATAGAATATTCAACTAACATAGCCGTAGTAACTTCTACTGAGGTTCTATTCTTTCTTTTAGCTACCTTATTCTGTTGAGGCATCCTTTGGGCAGAAATGTTATGTATAATTCTCAGCTCCTTGTAGTTTGATTGAAACTTATCATTCTCAAAATCTCCACCAAGATCACTATGGATAGTTGAAATTTCACATCCTAATTTTCTTTAAATCAAAGTGGAGAGTATTTTGAACTCATTAAATGATTCACTCCTATGAGATAAGAACTTAATCCATATGAATTTAGATAAACCATTGACAGTTACATATGTATAAGTTTTCCCTCCTAAGATGGTTGTACTAACATGCCTAAAAATGTCCATATGTAACATTTCTAGTGGCCAAGAGGTGATAATATCATTAATGGAATTAAATGATAATTTGAATTATTTTCCTAGTTAGCAGGCATCATAAAGGTGGTCTGCAGAAAAATCTAGCTTGGATATGCACCTAACTAGGTCTTTTTGGGTGATCTTTTTAAGGGTTTTCATGCTTGCATGACATAGTCGTCTATGCAATAGCTAGTATTTATCAACAATAATTTTTAAACATAAGGAATTAGAACAATCAACACAATTTAAGTCAAGCATGTAAATGTTATTTATTACTTTTTCTTCTAAAATAATATTTTATTTAAGCTAATTAAACTCTTAATATATAGAAATTTAATATCAAAATCTTTATAACATGATTGACTAATACTCAACAAGTTGTGTTTCAAACCATTTTCTAGTAAAATAGTTTCAATAATAAAGTTCTTTGAGTTGTTAATCATACTTGGGCCAACTGCTTTCCTGAGGGTGTTATCTCCCTATGTAACTTTGTCTCTTGTCCAAGCCTCGAGCATGATGAATTGCTTTAAATCTCCAGTCATATGTCATGAGCATTTGCTGTTCATGTACCATATGCTCTCATTAGGCCTTTTGTGAGAGCATCCCTACAAAGTCAATTAAGGGTTAGATTTGGGAACTGAATTGAGTTTGGGTTTCACCTTATGCTAACTTGAATGAATGATATGCATGTTATACTATTATGCACTTGACTTTGGCCTGCACACTAGATGTATTCTACGGTGCATGGTGCAAGTGTAAGCTATGTGTCCTAACAAGCCACACGAATAGTACCTAATCCCATGGAATGGATTTGTTAATCTATGTGGGGTGTTGTGTTTCTTCCTTGGGATATGAGATGCATGTTGTGTCCTAGGATGTGGCTATGTATAAATAGGCTTATGATTTTTTTTTAGTGCACTGATTTTCTTTGGTGGATATTCATTTGCACTTCTTTCAACACCTAATTCAACTAGTAATTCTTGCTCTTTACTATCCGATTGTGATGCAAGTGTCTCTAACTCCTTAAATGTTTTAGCTAAATCAATATACTTGCCTTTCAAGGAGTTGTATGACTTTAATAATTCAGTATGACTTTTATTCAATGTTTAAAATTCACCGAGTAAAAAATCATGTTCTTTTTCTAATAAAGAATGTTCAATTCTCAAACTATCATGCTTTTTTTTTTGTAGTTCAAAAAAATTTCAAGTTCAAACTAGCATGGAGTTTCTTTAGTTTTCTATATGATTCATGCATTTTTTTCCCAAAGATAGCGAATAAATCATCATATTTAAGTTCACATACCTCATCTTGATCAGAGTGATCAAGACTATCATTCGCCATAAGGTACAAATTAATTACCTTTTTCCTTTATTTTATGTTCTGATGAATATGTGCCAGAATTTGCCCAAAAAACCTTTTGCATCCTTTGCTTCTCCTTTATGAAGTTTTCTTCTCCTTACCCTTCTCCTAAGTTGGTTCATTAAGAATTCAAATGTCCTTATTTCTTGCATTCAAAATAAATAGTGTTAGAGGAAACCATAGTAGTTTTTCTAATTTACCTTTAGTCCCGTGTTGATGATGTCTTTGCTTCCTCTTTAGAAAACTCTTGAATTGCTAGGCCATCAATACTATATCATCATCCTTATTAGCAGTAGAACTATCGTTTTCTTAATTATTGGCCTTCAATGCCACTTCTTTCTCTTTCCTCTTATCCACTATGTCCAAAAGTCTTTGACTCACACTCTGCTCGTAGGCAGTAAGTGAGCCAATCATATTATAAATAGTATAGACATACAGATCTTAAGATTTACATATGGCGGTAACTTTAGCATCATATTTATCAGGTAAACAACACATGATTTTGTTGACTTTCTCAGAGTTTGATAGTTTTCTACCTAAAGCATGCATGGATGTCACTATATGCGTAAACCTAGTGTGAATTTATAAGATTATCTTATTTGATTTTATGCAAAAAAGTTCATATATATGCAACAAAATATTTAAGAGAGATTATTTTACTTCACTAGTACCCTCATAAGTAATATATAACATATCCTAGATATCCTTGCCAATAGTATAGGTAGAGACTTTCATATAATCTTTTGAATTAAGTGAACATAAAAAATAGTTCATACAGTAGCATTTGGTTGTGCAAAGTCTCTATCCTCATAACTCCATTCATTAAAAGAAATTTCTTCCTTATTTCCATTAATAATACGAGATAGAGGTGTAAATTCTACTTGAATCATGTACCACATGCGATAGTTAGTAGATTACAAAAGTATAGACTTACAAAATTTTAAAAAATCAAACATAATGTTGTCAAATAATGAAGGACGGGTTATTGAATAACCCTCCACATTATTTATATTTCAAACATATGTCATATGATCTTTTCTCAAAGTTTTTTATATCCATAATTATGAGACCCTCTCGGATACCAATTGAAAGTTCAAGAGAGATGGCTAAACCTCATTGAACTGCCCAATACACACTAATAGGGGGGGGGGGGGGGGGGGGGGAGGATAAATAAGTTGTTTAAAATTCTCTCAAAGAACCTTTTTTTGATTTTTGGATTCAAAACAAATGCAAGAAAAACTTCTTTATAAAAGCTATGTTATTTTGCTCCTTTAATTTTCATAAAAAAGTAAATAACTATATATATATATATATATTCAAATAACTATATATTCAAATAATAATCAAAATAGCCAAAGCTTGATAATCACAACACAGATTTGTAGAAATAATAAACAAGAAAAAATTAAAATGTATGAAATATAAAATGATAAAAATAAAGTAGAATGAGCACACCATATTTTATAATGGTTTGTACGTCTACTCTCTGGAGTCCTCCTCTCTGGTATTGCATTAAATCTTTAGTGTCTCTCTTTGAGCCCCCCTAGTAAGGTTGAAAAGCTCTTACACAATTTTTTCCACCACCAACCCAGTGAGACAAAATACTAAAATCCTTTTTTACACTCCTGGTGAAGGTAGAGAACCTTGAAATCTTTTTTCACCCTCTTCATGAAGATTGGAAACCTTGGAATCCTTTTTTACCCTCCTTATGAAGGTAGGGAACCTTGTAATCATTTTTCACACTCCTAGTGAAGGTGGAGAACCTAATGATCTTCATCCTTGAAGCTTTTCTCTATAGAGCAACCCCAAGGGACCAACAAAGCCACTGGAGGAATCAAGGTGAAAGCTTACTTGGAGCAACCATGTGAAATCCCCTCATACTACTTCTTCCTCTCTTACTACTTCACCTTCTCCTTCTCTAATGCTCTATGACCTCACAAAAGTTCTCTCTCATAATCCCTTCAATAGTTAAATATTTCTTAAGAGTCTAATATGAAATATTTTATACAAGGCTTCAAAACCCTAAAAATCTAATTCTATCGACTCTATTCATATAATAAGATCAAGAATCATATAATATGATTAGTTTGACAACTATATTTCATTCAGCATGATGGAATAGTTGTATAATAAACTATTAAATTTTATATATTGATTGTAAAATATGATCTATAAATCCTAAGGTATGATTAGTTTAATTATCTTAAGATCGTACAGGATGATCTCTAGGATGAATGAAAATCATCTCTACCCATTAACTAGTACTATTGATATCGTACAATATGATTAGTTTAAAAACTAAAGTTTTATCCAGAATAATCTTTAGAATGATCAGATTTTGTGTCTACCTATCATACGTTACGATCCACATCATATTGTATGTTTTGTCGTATTAATTAAACATTGATTTGATTTACTAATCACAATAATTAATTTACGTAAGTTTTTAAATATTGTACAATATAAAATATTCATACAATATGACTAGTTAAAAATTTAAAACTTAAAATATTTACTTAAATTTGATGGCAGCTATGGTCTTTAAGTTAAATTGATTATACTGTATGATCATGTTCATAAAATATGATTGGTTTAATAACATTAATTATTGAATGTTTGATTGAAAAATACATACACACACACATATATATATATATATATATATATATATATATATATATATATAGGTTTTTTTTAAAAAAAATATTTAATTATCTTTGGGAAGATTAAATTTTGAATTTTAGTTTTGTAATGGAACCCAATATTAGGGACAATATATCGTCTCAAAAAGGCGAGGATATCATTCACTAATTGGTTCAAATTACAAAACTTTAACTTTATCCTTATTATCGTAGTCAAACCCAAAAAGAATCGTATTTGACCTCGAAAGATCAAAATGGGATTTAATCGAGTGTTTGGCTAAGCTAATAAGATTGAAGATCATTAATTTCATAATCAAAACTATGATAATAATTGATATATCTCTCCGAAGAAAGAAAATATCAATCATTATCGATCATTTGAAAATGACGATAATGATCGTTGAATTTTCCCAAAAATAATTAATTAAAGATTTTTGAAAATTTTGATTTTGAAAATTAGATCTAGGTTACCAAATCTCCTACGAGCGCAAGCCCTCGTAGTTAATTACATCGTAGGAAAATTGGAAATTTTCCTAAGAACACTCTCGATTAAAATAGCAATACGAATTTTATTTAAGAATTTCGAAGATTGATATCAAAGGAAGGTAAGGTTTAGAATTTGAATAGGGATTAGTTCAATATTGAGCACTTATTTTTAGATTCAAGGGAGGAGAAGTAGGGAGCGTTTTGATATTCTGAAATAATTCAAAAAACACTCAAGCCTATCTTAAGTGTTCGGCTTGGGTTTGATTGAAAGAGATTTAATGTTTAAGTGGTCAATTTTATTAGAAAGTCAGGATTCAATTCCTGGAGGTTGAGGTCTTATAGCCCGAGCTCGCCTCAGAACCTAAGTCTAAATTGGGCACTTGAAATGTGACCAGAACCTAACTAATGCAGTGAAAATCTGGACTTACCCCGGCCTGGATTGGGGAGCCAGCTAAACCACCTAGGCGCTTTTAAAATTATGAGTCCGGTCAATTAATGTTGAGTGGCAGGGATGTTAATTAAGAAAAGTTTTTGAGAATAGGGCCGACATCTAGAGCAAATCCTTAATTGACCCCTTAACTTATGTCAGGTATTTGATGTCTAAATAAATGCAATTAAAGTTTTAGAGATTTTTAAATTTGTTGTTAATGCGATTCTTGCTGATTGACTCGATTAAATGGTTTAAATTTGAAATAAAGAAGTTATGAAAAGAGAACTCCCAGCGGTCCTGGGCTTACTTCTTAAAATGTTAGAATTTCTATGTTGACTTAAAGTTTTTTATTTGATTTAAGTAGAAAATTTTTAATGAGTCCTTAAGAGCCTACGATCAGGTTCCAGGCTAAATCAAAATGTGACATGCAAGAGCGCCAAAAAAACTAGAAAAAGCAGGCAGATCCTAATCGCAGTCAACACATCAATCAATAAATTAATCAATTAAATTAATAGCTCAAATTGAATGTCCATGTGACAAGTGCCACTTATTATTACAAACCAGAATTTGCAGAAAAGTAAAGTGGCCGGGCACCACTGACGACAACCCTGATTCTACTCCTAATACTTAAGTGACTTTGAGAATGGGTCTTCTCATTATCCACTTCTTCGTCCCTCTGCTGCTTCTTAGATCATCGGGTCCGGATATCCAAATGAAAAGTAACTCCCCCTTGAACGGGGTTTATCTTTTCTCTTTGGATATTTTAAAGTTATCCTAATTTGGATCTCCAAATGGAAAGAGACTCTCCCCTAAGGGATGTCCCTTCCTCTTTGGATTCCGAATTGGATATCTAATTCCATTCTCAAAGCACTTTAAATATTACAACCATGATATAATCAAATTACATTTGAAAAATAGAATTCTAGACTCGATCATACAGGGTTATCCTAATAATCAGCAGTTATATACAAATCCCAAGCAGTTAATATTTGATCTCAAGCAGTTGATATATTTGAAATTTAAATGCTCAACAGAGTGCAGTAAATAAATAAAAAATCAATCAATTCTAAGCTAGCAAACAGCATGCTGTGAACGCTTGAAAACCCGGCACACAGCGAAAAAGTAAACACCGGCCTAGCCTAAAACTAGAGTTGGTTGTCCTAACAAACCATCTAAAGTGTGTGAGGTAGGTCATGTGGTTTTGATATGTCCTAAATAGGATTATTAGATTGAGGTTGTTTAAAGTTCGATTGGTTGAAAGGCTCAAAGGGATATTTAATTAAAATTTAAGTATTAATAATTTAAAAATGATTTTAAAAAGTTATTCAATTGTTTGTTAGATACCACCTTTGTTTCACATTGAGGCCGTGAAGTTTATTTCACCTTCCTTGGGGCTAAGTTAATAGCCTCGTAGGCCTGGGTTACCTAGTGGTACCTGGTATAATTAAGTAATTTGATTTGATTAAAGTTTGAAAGTTAATATATTTTATTAAAAAAGTGTTTGATTGCTTATTTTTAAAGTTTGGTTAATTTGAGTTTGCCATTAATCGATTCGTGGCGTTGTGCCACCAGGCTCGAGGAACCAGCCTCCTTAAGATACTTAGCCCCGCAGCCTGGAGTAGTCCAGCCGATAAACCAAATTAATGTAACTGAATTAGAGATTTTAAAAGATTAAATAATTAATGATTAATATATTTTAAGGTTTAACACACCTTAGAATCCATTCATGGCGTTGTGCCACCAGGCTCGAGGAACTAGCCTCCTTAGGACACTTAGCCCCACAGCCCGGAGTAGTCCAGCCAATAAACTTCATCTTTGCGATGGTTGTTATGTTTTAAAAGGTTTGTTGAGTGTTTTAAGCATTGAACTAACATTTTCTGGAGTTTAGAATTAAAAACTAAATTCTAGAATTTTTCGGATTATTTTAATCATTTAATTAAGGGGTTAAAAATTAACTTTTTGATTAAGGATGTTTTCTAGAAAGTTAGAATTTTATTAAAATACTATACCTTAATACGATCAGTTAGACAGTAAGTATGCTGAAATCAAATTTTTCAACATTTTATTACGAAGGTTTGAAGTTTTGAACTGATTTTGACTTAAAGTTTGACCAAAAAGATGACTTTTTGAAATTAATGATTTTATGGAATTTTAATATTTTTAACAAATATTAGAGATTATTATGAGTTAAATGCAAGTGAGTTTGACTGATTTGGATTTTTCTTGAATTAGTTATAAATTTTTAAAGTTTGAGGTATTTATTGAATTTTTGAAATTGTTTAATTAAAGGACCTTTTTGTACTTTTGCTCCAAATGAGATCCCCACTCCTTGAAATCAGCCCCAAAGGTCAGGAATGACCTAAGAAGAGATTCCCAAGTGTTTGGGAAATTTTTGGAATTTTTAGTTATTATTAATTAATAAATTAATAAAATATTAGTTTTTAGTTAAAATTATATTAAGGTTCAATTTGCTGTCAAATCAGGGGGGTTTTAATTTTCATTGATTAAGGTTTGAGTTCTGGTCAGTTTGAGGTCTTAAGCATATTTTTTAGGTTTAAATTTAATTTATTACAATTTCTGGAAGGTTTAAGGGCTAATTAAGGGTTTAAGATTTGGAAAATTAATTAAGGGTCTTAATGATTTCAAAAATCAGTGAAATTTTCTCTAATGGCTGAGAGTTTCACTATGTTTGAAATGTTCAAGTTTCAAGTTCAAATGAGGTGTATCCTAATCACAATGCATTTTCTAAGTTGTCTATTCAAAGTCCTTAATTATTGTCCTTAATGACACTAAGTTTAAATAGGTTCAAATCAAAGTTTTAACTAACCCTTGGACAACATATAAGAAAACACACATAACAACACAATCAAATCCTTAAACTAGGAGAGCCTAGGCTAGGTGGTGTGTGCACCCTAATCATGCAAATCAACTTAAAGCTTAATTAAGTAAAATATTAATCAATGAATAATTAGCAAAGTAATTATTCATTGATTAATCAAAATTCCCCAAAAATTTCTATTCAAACACGCTCAATCTATGTTTCAAGTCTCAAGGGATCTCTCAAAATTAGAAATTTAAATATATATAATTTTAAAATAGTTTTAATATATATATATATATATATTTATATATATAAACTTATACATAAAGATATAAGTTTTAAAATAGAATAATTTAAAAATATTATTAAAATACTTTTTAAGTATTTGAGAGATCTCTAATTTATCTAAAATATTCTGAAATTAAAGATTTAATTTTTTAAAATATTTAATTTAGTATTTAAATATGAATTAAATATTTAACTAACTAAATAGTTTAAATTATTTAAAGAATCTAAAATATTTTAAAATATATTAAAGTATAATTAAAATATTTCATTTTAAAATATTCTCTATGAGCTGAAATAAATTATTTTGAAATTATTAATTAATTTGATTTATTTTAATTAATTACTAATTAAAATATCAAACTTTAAGTATTTTAAAATTATTTAAAATATATTAAATATTTCAAAGTAATTTTAATTTTACTTGAAAGGTTTTGAAATTCTGACATTTTTGATATTTTAAAATTAATTTTTAGATTTATAAATAATTTTTAAAGTTTCTGCAATAAATGGTTTAAAATTTAATTTAAAACGATTTAATTACTTCTGGCGGCTGTCATTGGGACAGATGGCGGCTCCGAGTTCGTCCAGCAAAATGCGGCGGCGGCGGAATGACACGCGGCATTACCGGGCTCGCCTGATCAAAACGCACAGCGGCGGGGGACACGCGGCGCAACAGGATTCACCGGATCGAAACCGCGGCAGCGGTCAGCCACGCGTCAGCCGCAAATCGCTTCACGCGATTTTACTTAACCACATCAGCGGTCGGCGCACACAATCGGATTCGCCGCGGGTTTGATCAAACGGCAGAGATTGAATCCCGCCGTTCGATCTCAATGAAACGAGATCAGACAGCGGAGATTTAATCCCGCGGTTCTGAGAAACAGTCTAGATGTCGTTGGACCAAAAAAGGACCCTGAATCGAATACACGGTCGAACAGAGGCACCGAAAGGCTGGATCTGGACCATTGATCAAGCGATCAACGGTCCAGAAAACGTACACTCGATGGAGACTACGATTGACGCCCTAGGATCTATTTTTTTGAGTTTTCACTTAAATTTGAGAATCAAATGACTTGAAATTTAAATCCTAGATTTTCTAGATGAAGAGAATTAATGGGGATATGCTTAAAATGTTAAATAAGGGCTTAATAAAATGTTAATTAATTCTATGTGTCTTAAGCTAGGTTTAGAGATTTACATCGATTTAATGGACAGTTTGGACCGTTTAATGGATGGTTGAGCTTGTAGACTATCCAAGTGTAGATCCCTAGCACAACACTGAGCTCGAAAATGCCTGGATCGACTGCTACAAGGCTGGGACGGACTAGGTGGTGGACTCGCCAGAGAACTCGCCGCCGGTGACGTGCAACCACTTGGGTTTTGTAGTAGGAAGGTAGAGAAGGCCCTGGAGAGCTAAAACGAATGAATATCTGGATCTGGGAGGCTGGAGACAGTGAGAGAAGATGGGGATACCAATGGAGCTCCTTAGGGCATTTTCTCCCTATTCAAACTTTCTCAGGTTGGATAGACGATTAGGATCGACTGGATTAGCTCTTGGATGACTGCCACGTGCCTTGGGAGTTGGTAGGAGCAGAGGGCAAGGACGGATAAAGGACATCCTAGGTGTAAAGCCTTTATGGTCCTCACTTGGACACATGGAGTGAGGGGGATCCTTTGATTAGGATTCAAGGGCTGAGGTGAGCTTTAAGAAGCTTATAGAGCTGGTTCCAACAGCTAGATTAGTTTAGATATGTGGAGGATTAAATCATGATGGATTTTGACCATCTTTGACCACTCCCAAATCCTAATTTGACTATTTGACCAGTCAATATGACACATGGGCTGGTGAGTTGGCATGGAAGGGTGCTTTGAGTGCTGGAGTGTTTAAGGACTTAAAGCAATCCACTAGAGGTTTGAGGGTTCAAACCATTTGGGCACTTGAGGGTTTGTTGACCAAGCATTCACTGGTCAACTAACCACTTTGACTGCTGAGGTGGCAGCCAAGTGACCTCAAGGATTGGTTAGACTAAATCAAAACCAAGCCCAAGTGAAGGGTTTGAGGTTTGAGTTTGATATGGGGTTTGGAATAGATTTGACCCAACCTTAGAGTTGACTTGGTCAACCCTAATTGGATTTAATTGGCCAACATCCCAAAGCATGGTTAGGCCATGTTAGGAGTTGATTTTGGGGTTTTGAAATGGACTCAATGGGTTAAATGGGTTAAAATAACCCATTAAAGCCTTAAAGGAGTTTTGAGTCAACCTGGGTTGACTGGGTCAACTAGGCTGACCCAATGGGTGGGTCTGGGCTGAACAGGTTTGAACTGGAGTTTGGATTCTGAACTGGTATGGAGTCTGAATTTTGATTGAGGTTTGAATTGAACTGAGATCTGGATTGGCTTGAGATCAAGATTGATTTGAAGTCTGGATTGATTTGAGATCTAAATTATTTTCAAGGTCTGGATTGATCTAAGGTGTAGGCAGCTCCTAAGGCCTGAGAAGATCATAGGGTCTGGATCTAGGAGAATCTTAGGGTCTAGAATAAATCCTAAGATCTGAAGTCTAGAAAAGTCCTAGGGTCTAGAGTAGATCCTAAGGTCTGGAGTCTAGAAGAATCCTAGAGTTTAGTTTGATCTGGAAGCTAGATTGATCTGGGGTCAGGATTGGCCCAAGTGACCTTATACAAAAATGAGGTCAACATTGAATTAGCTATTTCAACTGATTTTTCAAATAATTAATTATACATTATGATCTAGATCGTACAATATGATTAGTTCAAATTTTTTTAAAAATTTATTATCTCACTCCTCAGTGTGTGTGTATAGTCGCCAAAACAGCAAACACCCTTACATGACTTTGACTCAATACATTAAAAATAAAGAAATGAAGGTTAAAGACTCTTGTAAACATCATCCTATTCTACTTAATCTTAAGCCTTCTTTGATGGTGTATGATGTACCTAAAATGTTGGTACACACAAGAAGTTAATACATAATGCAAATGCTAGGAGAAGTAGAGATTCAATCAATAATATTTGTTATCATAAAGAACACAAGCTCATGATCCTATATTATAATAAATTAAATATCTTTCCTATTGAAACTTTTAATTATTGATGTTATTCAGAACATATGCATCCATAAATCTCTATTGAGCTTGTAGGGATGAAAATGATATCTTTTGACCTCCTACAGTTATAATATCTCCTTAAGAATCTAGAATATTTTATATCCTATGTATATGCATGCAAGCATTCTATTACAATATTCCTGGTTGTTCTTTTGTTCCTCCATCAAGGTTATATATCACATTATGTTTTAACGCACATAGGGCTACTATGTGCATTAAATCAAGAGCGAGATAATATTGAAAACATTTATTATTAGTCATAGAATAAGAGTCATCATTAATACTCAATATGTACTTTACATCATTAATGTCAAATAAGAGAATTAGTCAGACATGTAATGCTTAACAATTAAACTCATTTTCATTTAACTCATGAAAATAATAAAAAAACAAGAGAGTGATATCACCAGGAAGGATCAATATATCTCCTCTACGCTCCTTGACTAAATACTTTAAATAATTATATCTCTTACTTTCCTAACCTCCCTTAGATTTTACTCTAAGAAGGAATTAGAGAAGTACACTAAAAAGTATTGAATTTTACACAAGTGATTGAACTCCCTTATAAATATAACATCATAACTATTTATAAAAAAAACATAAAAAAAAAAAAAGCAAATGGAGTTATGGTGCTTAAAATAATAGCGCTATGATGCCCTTGAAGAAAATTAGCACCTTTGTCACAACCTGATCTAATGTGACCCAACACTGCATAGTCATACCATATTAGATTGTAATAAGACTTACCCCAAAATCTAGTTGGAGAAGTTTTGAAATAAAACATTCATTTTATATACTATACAGAGCTACTATTTAATGCAATATAAAGCAAAAAACTACTGAATCTCAATATAATTTTTTATATATAATCCAAAACATATATAATATGAAATCTATCTACAAAAGTGCTTAGCAACAGAGAGCACAACAAAAATAAAAGTCAAGCCTATAAAAATCAAAACTAACCAAAATATACCTACAACACAGATCGGAGCATGTTATCCAAATTACTCAGGTCACTCCTTACCCTTCCCCGAGCCTAAAAAAAATTAAAAGTAGGAATGAGCTAACCCGGCTCAGTAGGCTATCATAGCCTAAAATAAAACTCAATAACAAAAACCAAAAGAACTAAGATCATTGTGTTGAATCATATACTGAAATTAAATAAAATTAAATAAATACTAAAATGAACTGAATTTTAAGCAAAATACTTCATAACAGAATCCGACCTTAGTAACCCATGGCTCTAGCATAATAACACTTAGGTAATAGAATCTCTTTGGCATAAAAGATTACCACCTCGGTTGCCAACTGGCACCGAAATAATAGAATCTCACCTCGGCCAACCACTGGCCTCGGCATAATAAAATACCACCTCGGTCGCCCACTCACACCGACATAATAGAATCTCACCTCAGTCACCCACTAGCACCGCCATCACATCACAACACTTCACAACATATTTTTTAGTGTATTTTATTAATTAAAACATAGTTTGATTGAATTTAAAAATTTCCAAAATGTCTTAACGATAGATAACAAAAATATTAATGAGTAAAAATTAATAATTTTCAAACATAACAAAATTACCACAAATTATATAAAACATCATTCTAAATCTTTAATTGAATTGTAGCACTATTTTTAGATGTTAAAAGAAATTTTTGACTGCACAAAAATTATTGCTTTTTCATAATCACATCACAAAAAATTTCTAGAGTATACTCAAAATATTTCTAATCACAATCTCTATAACATATAAAAAGTTACATGATGAAAGTTTTATAAAAATAAAGTTATTGTTATTTTTTTGTAATAAAAATATAAATTTAATAAAACTATTCCAAAAATAAAAAATTATTAAAATCTGAAATAAGTAAAACATAACCTACCTTGAGATAAGCAAATTTTTAAACTGGGTTGATGGATGAAAATTGCTCTATGAATGTTAAAACTTAGCTTCTTGTTTCTCTCTCCTCTCTTTTCTCTAATTTCTCCCAAAAAGCTTCCTTGTCAGTTCACTTGTTTGGCAAAATTGCTTGAAATGAGGTTTAAGGGATTTTAAATGACTTTAACTTAAGTGAATTTAGATATTTTATAATAATAATATAATAATATTATTATCATATTCAATGTAAAATTTCTATAAAAACTTATTGGGCTTTAAAATTATAGAAAAAATATCTAAAAATAACTTATTTTATTTTTGAAATTTATGATGAAATCGGTTTGCAAAACAGACACCTGATGATCCCAAAATCTCCATTTATATCGTGAGGTGTCAATTTCTTATAGAATTTCACCAGTGCCTAAAATTATAAAAAATAATAGAAAAACTAAAACAAAATAATATAGATGTTATGGAGAAGACAATTTATGATTTGAGCTTATAATGACTACTGAATAAATTTTTGAAATCAAATTAATCGAATAGATTGTTGGATCATTGACACCCTCCTCCTCTTGATTGGATCAAAATTAATGTAGCTGCTTTTTATTGCAATCTTATAAAGCTGAAATGGGAGGTGTAATATCTGACAGTAAAGGAAGATTTATCTTAGCATATCGATATACTTGCTTGCATTGGGATGTTTCTCAGCCAGAGCTTATGGCTATTCATTTTATAAAAAATATATCAAAAAATTGGATGCTTAATTATAAATGGATTATTATAGAAGGAGACAACTACAATATCATCAAATTTATTCAAGATTTGGGTGGCAATTAGATGGAGGAACTTGCTTTTTTGAAGTAGTATAAGTATGTTTGTTTTAATTGGGCAAATAGGAATTGTAATAAGTTAGCAATATGTGATCTAACTTTGCTCTTTTTAGTAATTTTCATTGGGATAATATTTCTTCTAATAAGATTCCTCATTCGTTTATTAATTTGTTAAAGTAGGAATCAGGTTATGAGTGACAGTAGGTTGTAATAATTCCTTTTTATTAGTTATTCAATTGATTTGCTTTCTAAAAAAAGAATAAATTTTTGAATGTTGTAGATAAAAATGCAGCTTTCAAAAATTTAAGTTATAACAATCCACCCACCTTAAAAAAAATGTCATCCTTGATATTTTCAAATCAAATTATGTCAAAATAAACCTAGGTAGAGCTGTTTCATCTCATATTCCTTCTCCCAAGTAGTTTATCTGGCAGTCTTGTGCTTTCACTTCACCTTGACCATTGAATATGTTTGTTGCTTAATTTTCTGACATCGTACACCAAAATCCTTTATGGATCTTCTCTATAGTGTAGTCTAGGATGAACCTCTAAATCATCAGTAGATACTTGAAATACACTTTGTATATCAAGCATATAATCATGTAATAACAACCTGCTAACAGAATTACCAATCCTCTCAACAATCTCAAAAGGTCTAATGTACCTCTGACTCAACTTACTAATTCTTCCAAATCTACTAACACCTTTCATCAGGCTGACTTTGACATAAATAAAATCACCAACCTAAAATTCTACCAGCTTGTGTTTCTGATCATAATATTTCTTTTTCTTATCTTGTGAAACTCTCAATCTTTCTCTGATCAGCCAAATTTTTATTGTAGTGTCATCCATAAAAGCTTATCCTATCACTTGTATGTCATGCACCTCTATTAATGATAAAGTTGTCTTGCACTTCCTACTGTATAGGGCTTCATAAGGAGTCATGTTAATGTTGGATTGATAATTATTATATGTGAACTCTATCAGTGAGATTTTATCCTCATAACTATCACTAAAGTCCAAACATAGAGTCTCAAAAGATCTTATAATACCTGAATGGTCCTTTCGAATTATCCGCCCGTATGTGGATGAAAAGTTGTACTAAATTGCAATTTCATACCAAGTCCCTGCTCAATGCCTCTCCTTAATCTAGAGATAAATCATCCATCATGGTCAAATATAATCACCTTTAGCACACAATGCAATCTAATAATGTCTAAAACATATATTTGTGACAATCTATCTACCAGATTAGTCTGTCAGATAGAAATAAAATGCGCTGACTTCATTAAATAATCAACAACAACCAAAATAATATCATGTCTCTGCCTCGATCTTAGAAAACCCAGAGTAAAGTCTGTCGTCACTTCCTCCCATTTCCACTCAGGGAAAGGTAATGACTGTCGATGGCCACCTGGTCAATGATGCTCTACCTTCACTAACTGATAGGCCTCACACTTCAAAACAAACTCAACTATATCTTTCTTCAATCCAGGCCACCAGAACACACCTTTTAAATCTCTATACATCTTGCTGCTTCTTAGACGAAAAGTGTAGACCGAGTAATGTGCCTCATGTAGGATCTCAGCTCTCATATCCTAAACAAAAGGAACTCATAATCTATCATTGTAGAAAATGACTCCATAATCAGATAAAGAGAGTTTAGGTATCTGAGCTAAAATTTTTAGATTTGTATCAACAGATACCACTTCTATCTCCAATTTCTCCAAATCTCAAATAAGAAAGTCTATAGAAATAAGCAATCAAAGAGAAGTACCTGAAGACTTCCTACTCAAAGCATCTGCTATCACATTCACTTTACAAAGCTGATATTGAATAGATAGATCATAATCTTTGATTAGATATAACCATCTTTTCTATCTCAAATTCATATCCTTATGAGTAAAAATGTCCTTCAAGCTATAATGATTAGTAAAGATCTTGCATCTAACTCCGTACAAGTAATGCCTTCAAATCTTCAATGAAAATATACCATCAACTAACTCAATATCATATGTTGGATAGTTCCTTTTATAAGTTTTCAACTGCCGAGATGCATAAGCAATCACTCTACCATGTTTTATCAACAAGCATCCCAAACCTCTCAATGATGCATCACTAAAAACCTGAAACCCCTTAGTGCTTGAAGGAATAGTCAAAATTAGAGCATAAGTCAAATGATCCTTTAATAGCTGAAAACTCTCCTCATACTCTAGAGTCCATATAAAAGCTGCTGACTTCTAAGTCAATCTCATCAAAGCCAAAGAAATCCAAGAAAACCCCTGAACAAACATCTGATAATAGCCAACCAAGCCTAAGAAACTACGAACCTGTGGAATTGTAGTAGGCCTTGGCCAATCAGAAATAGCTTGAATCTTCTAGGGATCTACTGAAATGCCTGCACAGCTCACTACATGCCCCAAAAATGAAATGCTCCTCAGCTAGAACTTATACGTCAAGAACTTAGCATATAATTGATGTTGCCTTAGAATATCTAGAGTAGTCCTCAAGTATGTTGTATGCACCTAATTAGATTTAGAATAAATCAAAATATCATCAATAAAGATGATCACAAACTAGTCCAAATGCTTCCTAAAAACCCTTTTCATCAAATCCATGAAGACTACTGGGGCATTAGTCACTCTAAATGTCATAACTAAAAACCCATAATGTATGTACCTTATACTAAATAAAGTCTTTGCCACATCCTCTACCCTTACCTTCAATTGATGATAACAAGATCGCATATCAATCTTACAAAATACTGAACATCCAGTAAGATGATCAAACAAATCCTTAATCCTAGACAAAGGATATTTATTTTTTATAGTAACTTTATTCCATGCACATGCGCATCATGCTATCCTTTTTCTTGACAAATAGAACAAGTACTTCCCATGGAGACACACTAGGGTGGATGAATCCCCTATCAACTAACCCCTGAAGTTGAACCTTCAACTCCTGAAGTTCCTTAGGTGCCATTCTATACAAAGCTCTAAATATTAGAGCAGTACCCTAAAAAAGATAAATACAAAACACTATCTCTATCTGGTTGTAAAGTCACTAATTCCTCTGGGAAGACATCTGAAAACTCCCGAACTACAGGGACACTACTCATAGAATTATTAGAGAGTCTCACATCTCTAATTGATTCTAAAAATATTAGGTTTTATTTCCTTCAAAGTTTGTCCACTAATAGAGAAGAAATTAGATAAGAGAGAACACCTATGATTCCCTAAAATACAAAGCTCTCATAATTTTGATACAAAATCACTTTCTTCTTCAAGCAATCAATCTGAGTCACATATTGACTCATCCAGCCCAAACCCAAAATCATATCAAATACAAAATAGGTAGCAAAATTAAACTAGATCTTTAAACTCTATCAAAAAATTCCAAATCACAAAAATAAATCCTACTAGCTATTATTCCATCTCCTGTTGGCAAAATCACATACAAAGAAATATGTAATAATATAAAAGATAAATTGAGAGAATCAAAATACTACTCATACATGAAAGAATAGCTAGCACCAAAATCTAATAAAAAATGTCGAGGAGATGTAAAAGTATAAGACGTACCTATCAGAACATCTAGGGACTCGTTGGCCTCTTATTATGTCAGACTATAAACTTATGGATGCACTAGGGTCAAAGTAACATAACTAACCATAGCTCGTAAACCTCTAGAAGGCTGACATAATGGGGTCAAGGTGGTACTGCCCTCGACCTACCCACAATCGACTGCATAGAGCCTTTAAAATCAGAATGTCTATTAAAACAACCTTGTCAACACTAAGCAATCAAATGTCCAAAGTGACCACAATAAAAACACCTTCCTGATGCTCTATAACAATGACCATTATGCCTCTTCCACACTGCTAAATAATAGGGACTCACTCACTAAACCCCCAGAATTAACAACA
Source organism: Dendrobium nobile (assembly GCA_022539455.1). Lineage (NCBI taxonomy): Eukaryota > Viridiplantae > Streptophyta > Magnoliopsida > Asparagales > Orchidaceae > Dendrobium > Dendrobium nobile. Next base: position 50,127,914 of record CM039726.1, read on the forward strand.
CTACATCTATCTGATCAGAAGAAATTATAATTGGTTGTCCCCTCCTTTTGAACTCAACAAGTCTAAACCTTCTCTTCTTCCTAAAATGACTACTGCTAGCTCTCTCACTGCCAAATATCTTCTTTCTTGCAGTCCATCCCTGCTACATTGCTACTAAATCAATCTCTTTTATCTTTGCCCTCTCGATCAAATGAGCAAAGTCTGTAATATTCAGAGCCAACAGAGGCAACCTCAAAGCATCTCGAAGTCCCTCCAAAAATTGGTAACACTTTTCCTCAGAAGTCTAATAACTGTGGAGCATACTTGGAGAGAATAGTAAACTCTGCCTCGTACTGCATCACTTCCATGCTTCGTTAAATCAACTTCAAAAAAGAACTCCTGTAACTTTCTCCTAGCAGACGAAGGTACAAATCATATCCTGAATGTCTCAAAAAGCTCATCCCAAGTAATTAGGGTATTTGCACGACCCTGAAACATGTCTCTCTTGGCCTAACCACAAGCATTGTGTCTCACCATTAAATAATAATCTAACTAATGCATCTCTTCTCTCAAAAGGATAATGCATCCCATCTAGAGTCTTCTCTATCCTCATTAGTCAATCCTCAATTGCTCTAGGCTCAATAAAACCTGAAATTTTAGGAGGTTATAACCTAATGAAATTCTCTAAATATCCATCCATGTCATCAGATCGGGTGCAACAAATCATATATGAGCCTCACCAACTAGCTATGTTATTATACCTGTAATATGAGAAATTTCCTCAGAACTAATCATAGGAGCTATACCCTAAACCTAAGCTATATGACTATAAATTTGATCATTGGTCATATCTGGATTTGACTGAGGTTGATCAGTCATCTCAAAACACACAGCTGAATGCAATACATGCATATAAAAAATAAATAAAATGAGCACCCAAAAATACCCAAAAGCATCTTACTCTTCTATAGATTAAATACTATAGTTTTATTACAATTAACTTTTCTAACCTATGCTCTGAAACTAAAAAAAAATCTTGTCATAACTTGATCTAATATGACCCAACACTTCACAGTTCATATCATATCAGATTGTGGTAAGACTGATCCCAAGATTTAGTTGGAGAAATACTAAAATAAAACTTCCAATTTATATAAAATACAAACCTATTATTTAATGAAATATAAAGCAAAAACTACTGAATCTCAAAATAATTTTTTATATATCATCCAAAATACATATAATCTAAAAACTATCTACTATAGTGCTTGACAATAGAGCGCACAAAAAAATGAAAGCCAAGCCTGCAAAAATCAAAACTAACCAAAACATACCTATAACACATTAGAGCATGTTATCCAAACTACTCACCTCTTATCCTTCCTCTTGCTTAAAAATAAAAGCAAAAGTATGAATGAGCTAACACGACTCAGTAGGCTATCGTAGCCTAAAACAAAAATCAATAACCAAAACAAAATTAACTAAGATCACTATGTTGAATTATATACTGAAATAAAATAAATACTAAAATAAACTAATTATAATTAAATACTTCATAACATAATCCCACCTTGGTTCCCATTGGCTCTGACATAACAATACTTAGGTAAAAGAATCTCATTGTATAACAGAATCTCACCTAGGATGCCCACTGTAGTTGGCACAATAGAATCCCATCTCGACAGTCCATTGGTGCCACCACGTCGGCATAACAAAATCTCACCTTAGCTATCCACTAGCGCTGGCATAACAGAATCTCACCTCAATCATCTACTAGTGCCTGTATCACATCACAATACTTCTTTTTCAGTGCATTTCATTAATTTAAGCACAATTGGACTGAATTCAAAAATTACCAAAAATGATCCAATGATAGACAACAGAAATACTATTGAGTTAATATTAACAATTTCCAAACATAACCAAAATATCACAAATTGTGTAAAATATCTTTTTGAAGCTTTAATTGAAGTGAAACAATATTTTTAGATGTCAAAATAAATTTTTGAGTAGGCAAAAATCACTGCTTTTTCAAAACCACTCGATAAAAAATTTCTAGAATATACTCAAAATATTTATAATCACAATCTCTATAACATATAAAAATTTATGTGGCGAAGGTTTTACCAAAATAAAGTTATCGTCATTTTTCGGTGATGAAAATAAAATTTTGATCAAAAAAATATCAAAAACATAAAATTATTGAAATCTAAAATAAGCAAAATGTAACATACCTTAAGACAACCAAAATTTTCAACTAGGCCAACGGACAAAAATCGCTCTATGGCTGTCAAAACCTAAATTCCTTTTTCTCTCTCCTCTCTTTTTGGGAAAAAAATGCTTTAACTTAAGAGCTGCGGCGTTTGAAATGCATTTTAAGGGATTTTAAATGACTTTAACGACAAAAAGGGATTTTAAATGACTTTCAACGACAAAAAGAGAGGAGAGAGAAAAAGGAATTTGTTATGCATTTTAAGGGATTTTAAGGGAAAAAAATGCTTGAAATGCATTTTAAGGGATTTTAAATGACTTTAACTTAAGTGATTTAACATATATTTTTGAATAATAATATAATGATATTCTAATCTTTTTTCAATATAAAATTCAAATAAATACTTATTGGGCTTAAAAAATTATAGAAAAAATATCCATAAAATAACTTATTTTATTTTAAAAAATTTGATGAAATCAGTTTATGAAACGGACACCTGATGATCCCAAAAACCCTCATTTGTATCGTTAGGTGCCAATTTGTTAAAAAATTTCACCAGTGCCCAAAAACTTTGAAAAAATTAGTAAAACTTAAACAGAATAATTAAGATGTTATAGAGAAAATGGTTTATAATTTGGGCTTATAATGACTCCTGAATAAATTCTTGAATATTATAGGTAAAAATGTTGTTTTTACAAATTTGAGTTACAACAACTTCAACACTGCGGCATTTAAAAATAGAAAATTTGGCTCAACCAAGCTGACTTTTTGACACCACGACACTATAATTCTACAATGCTAGATGTATTATCGCTACAGCGCTTGCAAACATATAAGTCGGCATTGCAATGTCCAATTTGTGATTCCTCAGTGGTATTGAATGTGACGCTGCGGTGTTGTTTCATCATACGCCATGGTGTTGTAGAATATTTAGAAATTTCTACAATTTTTTCTTACACAGAAATAACTAAAACAATATATTTTCATTAAAAATAAAATATATAAAATAATATATAATTTATACTTATTAGCTGCATATTTTATATCTGATTTATCAAATAAGTCAGCTTGAATGATGAGTTTAGCCATTTATTTATATATTGGAGTAGGTATGCATGCTAAGGATTCTTCCAGCACCTTTTGGGTTTGAGGCCTTCTTTATTAAGTCTAATAAGGGCAAAATAATAATAACCATGTGAATTCCAACATTAATAAAGATGAGCCAAATTTAAAAATCCCTCATCTTGAAAGCTTAAAATGCAGGAATAAATGGTTCAGGGACCTACGCAGTTCATCTTTTGATGAAATTGGCTATATCCAATGGTTACCTATTCTCAATAATAAGTGTATTTATTGGATAATAAATATTTCGATTTACTATTAAATTAAAAGATTCTTTGGTTTAATACACCTCCAGAGTTAGGTTAGGGAGTTTAATAATCAATTTTAATTACTTTAATAATTCATTCCTACTGGAATGAGTTGTTGGACCCTTACAAAGAGCTGAAAATCTCGAGTTGATTATTAAGCTTATCTATAATAAGAATCGCTTTGCATTGTTTCATCACGTTCAAAGGCAAGGTTTCCAAATTTGAACATGTAAGTCAAGTTCAAATATCAAAACTAAGAACTTTTAGGCAGCAAGATTATTAACTTATCTCCAACATCCATTGCATATTTGATCAATATACCATAGTTGCAGAGAGTCTTTTGTTGTTAGTAAGGTCTATCTTGTTTAAGATGTTTTTAATTCTCTTGAGTGAGTCTAGCAATTTTAGTCCAAGCAACATGCAAGTAACTAAGTCTAGTACCCTTACTTGATTCTATTGCATATATTCTAGAAATGAAACAAGAAACCTTTTTCTTTGTTTCATGATGTGATTGATTGAATTAAAGTTAGTCATCACCAAATAATTTGATGAGTTTAATTCCACTCTTTAATTCATTCTAAGGTAGATACCATTCTTATCTTATTTATAATCTTGATCGGACCCATAGGCCGTGCTAATTAAGACCAACTCAAGAATGACCATAAGAATCATTTAAGCCCATCAACCCATAGGAGAAAAGCTTAAGTCTTTCAAATCTTAATCTTAATCCTCCATTTTATTTTGGATTCAACAAAGCTATCACTATGTTAGCCCTAATTGTGCCTTAATTCTAATTAGTATTTATGGATCATTTGATGGTATAAGCACTCAATCATAACCTCCTAATCATTCAATCGCATTGTAGTTGATTATAATTGATCATTGGATCCCTAGATTGAGATTGTGGTCATAGACTTAACTCATATATTGCTGCCTAGACCCTAAATCCCCTATACTCCTTGACATAATAGATCATTTTGAAATAATTGATCCAATTAACTAACCTAACATCTTATATAGAGTACTTCTTGATAAACCATAGATGTTTTAACCCTAGTTTGCCTTTAAACTAGGCTAACCACTTTGAAACCTAATTAGCTCAATTAAACTTAATTAGGTGAAAGGGCCCAAACCTTAGATATGGTGAAATTGACCTTGACTAATGATCTTAATATGTTAGACATGACCTAGTTGAGCCCAATAAACATTTGATCAAGTTAGTCAAAATAGTTCAATTTAGCCTAATAGAACATATCTCAACTTGACCTACTGTGATCCATTCGATAAAATTTATTAAATTGATCAAATTAGTTTTAACAAACTCTTTGAGCTCAATTGACTATTAGTTGAACCAATTGTATCCAATGGATCGAACTTAGCCAACTGAAATCATATGGACCTACTTAGCCCATTTGAGCTTAACCATTCAATTCCATCAAATTAATTGACTTAAATCCTTTAAATGAGTTCAAAACATCTTAAGTAAGCATAAATGACCACTGGATTAACCCAACTGGCACATTGACTATTAAAAATATAAACTTAAGACCATTTTGGCCAATTTAATCAATTGACTAAATTGGCTAAAATGGATTAACCCGGCTTCTTTAATAGACCCCACTTGATCAATTACATGCAAATAGAGTAAATTGACCCATTGACCTATCCCAATTGAATCAATAAAACCAAGTTAGCCCAATGTTATCATTTTGATTACAGCTGGACTACATTAGTTCAACTCAAATTGAATCGAACAAACCCTTCAATTGGCTAGCGTAAGTCCTAATCTAATGTAAAGCATCAAGGTTAGGGTTAGGTCTAGCCACTAAATAAATGTTATGTCACAATAAAAAGGTGAATGGATTTCCTTTTAAAAATAATTTTAGCTAGTAAATGTTTTTCACAAATTTATATTTGGACTATTTGGTTGGCAAAAAAAGGAATGCAATGTAAAATATATATATATATAGTGTAAAAGAAATGAGTGTATAAGACATACTTTAGAGTTATTTGGATGAATGTAAAGTAAATTCAAGAGAGTGATTTCTTTTTTATTTGAAATAATGAATGTAGTGTAAAGTTAAAAAATGGTGGTAGTTGGTGAGGGAGGCAGAGATAGTTGTGGTGGTCGGAGGTGAGTGGCATCACTGGACGGTTGTGGTGGGCGACGGTTGCGGCCTACGGCTGTGAAACCCCTTAAGTAAAAGAAAGCTAAGTCTTAAATATCAAGGTTCCTTTTGGCGTGATGGCTGGAATTTTCATAAAAAACTACACAGTTACGTGTGCTCATTCCAGAGCAATTCTGAGATGGGTGACCATCAGGAAAGTTACATCAATAGGACAAAACTGTGAGGCTCTTAGGAAAAATCGGACAATATCTCGATAGTTAAGAGTTTGGGTTGTTACAAATGGTATTAAAGCAATACACTAGTCTGAAGATGAGAGCTAAGTGTTATATAAGACAAAGTGCTATGCCATGGGAGCCACCTCTTGAATCCTATATGGGACAAAATGCTACAAGACATATCCACCACAATAACTTGTAGGGACCACCTCTAGAGTCCTATCTGCCTGGTGACTAATTTTGGGATTTAGATGCTAACGAGGATGTCAGTTGCTTAATTGGGGGAGGAAACCCCTTAGTAAGAGAAAACTAACTCTTAAACATTGAGGTGCCTTTTGGTGTAGTGGCTGGAATTTTCATAAGAATCTCTGCAGTTAAGCGTACTCATCCTAGAGCAATTCTGGGATGGGTGACCTACTGCGAAGTTACACCAATAGGACAAAACCTTGAGGCTCTTAGGTCAAAGTGGACAATATTTCGATAGTTAAGAGTTTGGACTATTATAGTGGCTATGGTGGCTGACGATGGTGTTGGTGGGCGGCAGCAGGTGGTGGCCGGCGGTAGAGGCTACCAGCGGCGATGGTGGTTGGTGGTGGGGACGGCGATAGTGGTTGTGGTGGCAGTTATGGTGGCCTCCGGCCGTGGTGGTAGCCGGCGGTGGTAGCGGCCGGCTACAAGCAGTGGTGGCCTCCAACGATGGTGGTGTTGTAGGTGGCAGCGGTGGTTGTCGACTATGGGTAGCTACGGCAGCCAGTGGTGGCCAACATGTGGCAGAGGTGGCAGGTGACAATCAAGCAAGCTTGCTTGTGGTATAAACGGATCTAATTTGAAATTGGGCAAATTTGGTTTACTTCAAACATAAACTATGATGATTACACTATATTTACTTTACATTTCTCCACTTTGTATTCCAATGAAACTCCAAAATTTTCAAAACCCATGTATTTAAAATACTTCTCACCACTTTGTATTACAACCAAATAGTTCTATAGAATTAAAATATTTTTTTTTTAAAATCTAGTAATGGCATACTCGATAATAAATTCAAAATTCAAATGCTCTTACATAATACAATTTTCCACAAAACGATCATCACATTTTCTTTTAAAGAAAAATTTTCAAATTATTCCTCATTGAAAATAAAACTAGTCAATCCTTTTCTATCCTGCCATGTTGACCTGAATTCAATCTCTTATATTTTGGTTCAAATATCAATGTTGAATTGGGCTAGGATGGTGTAGTAAATTTCAAAATGAATCATACCAGTTGATGATGGTCGAGTTCCAAAGTTAGCAACGTTATTAATCCCACCCTTCGAATCCCTCGATCAATCACCATAAAAAAGGGAAGCGGCCAAAGATATCTGCGCTTTCCCCAACCAATTCTCTCCCCTGTATATTTCAGCTGGAAGCGAACGGAACGGCGCGAGCCCAATTCCCTTCCCCATTTTCCAACGGCTCCTAACCGCTTCCGATTCCTTCCCTTCTTCTTCCTGTTCCCGATCTACACTGCCGCTGGCAAAGAAAGCCGAGTCCTTTTCACACGTATCCCGCCGGCAATGGCCGACGGCGTAGCCTTTAGCGGGTGCGGCGACGGGCGGGAATCTCTTTTGCCGCGCAAGAGCACGTATCAGCGTTCCTTCTCGCATGCCGCTGACGAGCTGAAGAGCTTCCGTTCATGTCTCCGTTGGCTCTGCATCGACCACTCAGATTCCCTCCACGCTGCCATATCCTGGTTCGTCTTTCTCATCTTCAGCTTCGCCGTCCCCCTAGCATCCCATTTCATAATGTCGTACTCCCCCTCTCGCCGCGCCTACGACTCCGTCGTCCAGCTCGCTCTATCAGGCTCTGCCGCACTCTCATACCTCAGCCTATCCACCTTTGTCCGCCGCCACGGCCTCCGTCGCTTCCTCTTTCTCGATAAGCTCCGCCTCGAGAGCGAACGCGTTCGCCTCGGCTACACCAATCAGCTCAACCGCTCCTTCCGCATCCTCTCGGTCTTCGTCCTCCCTTGTTTCGCAGGCGAGGTCGTCTACAAGCTTGCGTGGTACCTCTCGGGAGAAGAGCGCGTGCCCCCTGGCCTCTTCTTCATGGGCAATGCCGTTCTCGCCGAGTCTGTCTTCGCCTTCCTCGAGCTCGCGTCGTGGATCTACAGAACCGCCATCTTCTTCGTCGTCTGCGTGCTATTTCGCCTGATGTGCTATTTGCAGATCCTAAGGCTCGAGGACTTTGCTGGGGCTTTTAGCGACGGTGCTAACGTCGCCTGTATTCTCCGCGCCCACTTGCGCATCCGCCGCGAGCTTCGGATCATAAGTCATCGTTACAGGATTTTTAACGTATATTGCGTGGTCATCGTCACAGTTAGTCAGTTCGTTACTCTCCTCGTCACCACCCGACCCAGCGCCGTCGTCAACTTCTTTAACGCCGGAGAGATCGCCGTAAGCTCCTTTTCCTCTGCCATTTCCAATTTTGAATTGATTGTCCAATTTTGTTGTTCGTTCCTTTTTTTTTTTGTTTGTTTTGTATCAAACATTTTATTCTCTCAATTTGCACAATTAGCTTATCGATTTCTCTTGTCTAATGCGAGGGATTAATCATTTCGTAAGCTAAATATGTACATTTCACCTCTACATGTACCTCATGCATAAAGCTTATATGATTTAAAAAAAAAAAATTATATAAGCATGGCATAACACGGGTCATTTTTTTAGAAATTTTGACAATGGCAAATACTGAGTCTTTCTTTCATTGCCTCATTGACAACCCCAACCCAAAGTTCATGTTATTGTCTTCCCAAATGTTAATTGGCACAAACAAAAGGGTATATAGTCAGGTTTTTTGGGTTTGTCCCTTGGCTGATTGGGAAACTCTGCATCATTGAACAAAGTTAGTGATGTAATAATGCTTTTGAAGCCGATAGAAACAATCTTCAATGGCTACAATTGCTTTATCAAGTCTAGTATGTGTTTTTAGACTGCGCAAGTGTAGGTCTTGAATGATGTATTGCATAGTTGATTTGCTTTGAATTAAAATTTGTTATGGATGTGGAAGTTGTTGGCTTGCATTTGCTACTTATTTTGTCCAATTATTTAAGTTGGCATCATCAATATACAAATTCTTTAGAGCTTCAAACCCCATTAATTCTGCCAATAATGTAATAAGTAGGTTGGCTCTCCTGCTCGCAGCATATGCTGCTTGTTTCATGTGTCCAACTTGGTGCTTAAACACAAATGTGACTTTCTTCAAGAAAATAATTCATCAAGCATGCACACGAGATAACTTTTTTGACAGCTATGTAGAATGAATTCCAATTTTATAAGATATTATTCCTAATGCTTATGAGATGGCATATAGTTCTTGTTTGTATGGTGTCTACTTTTGTCCTGTCTTATTGAGCTTTGCACCAAAAAATTTATTTGGGTGGGCTTCCGTGATTGAGAAAGGCTCCAATTTGATGTAGGATCCTGCACAAAATGGGTTCTAGCAGCAAGAAGGAAGTTCAATAGAACAGTAAACTATTTGATATTAACTTCAAAAACTATCAATTCCCTTTTCTTCTACCACTTAAGTAATTCTTACTCTACTCCAGCTATACTAAAACAAGATAAGCAAATAAAAAGGTGTCTGAGCACTAACGGTCTAAAGCAGCAAAACACAATGGAATATTCTAACTAACTGTCAGATTAGGATATGCTAGTCCGCAGTCACACTTCCTTAAAGATGCTCCGCATCACGCGCCCCTTCTGCAAAAAGAATTGGTGGAGGATCCTCGATGGTAATGACTGCGTCGTCAGGAGGGATATACTGAAACAACTCGGCAACATTGAAGATATTAGGAGTATTGAAATCTGCTGGTAGCTCGACGACATAAGCATTGTCGTTGATACACTTCGTTATTGGAAACGGCCCAAATTTCCGTCTACTTAGCTTTGAATAGGTTCCCGTAGGTAGGCGCTCCTTCTTCATACGGACCATAACTAGATCTCCCGGTTTGAACACTTTCTTCCTCCGGTGAGCATCGGCATCCAGCTTATATTTTGCATTGGCATTGATCAAATTCTGGCGGACCTTGGCAAGCATCTCCGAGAATTGGTCGACCCAACCCGACGCTACTTGGCTTTTGCATTTTGGAATGACTGCTACATCAACAGTAGAATTGGGCATTTTAGTGTAAACAATACCAAAGGGACACATACCCGTTGAACGATTTGGCATCGAGTTGAAAGCGAACTCCGCCTGGCCGAGAACTTCATCCCATAGCTTCGGGTGATCTTGGACGATGCATCTCAACAAATTTCCCAAAGTGCGATTCACCACTTCTGTTTGTCCGTCAGTTTGCGGGTGGTAAGGTGAGCTTAATTGTAGCTTGGTGTTCAACCGCTTCCATAATTCTCGCCAAAAATGGCTGATAAATTTAACATCTCTATCGGATGTTAGGCTGCGAGGGACACCATGTAGTCGAACGACTTCCCGAAAGAACAGCTTCGCCACATTCAGAGCATCAAATGTCTTCTTACAAGCCACGAAATGTGCCATTTTTGAGAATCTATCAACAACCACCATGATAGAGTCATTTCCCTTCTTGGTTCGTGGCAAACCCAATACGAAATCCAAACTTAGGTCCTCCCAAATGGAGTCGGGAATCGGTAATGGCTGATATAGCCCCGTATTCTGTCCACCTCCTTTAAAATTTTGGCACACGGAACACCTCTCTACGAACTTGGTAACATCCTTCATCAGATGTGGCCAAAAGAATCTGGCTGTCATTTGCGATACTGTTTTGTCCCGGCCAGCATGGGCTGCTAATCCCCCTCCATGAATTTCCTGAATAAGATGTTGCCTCCAGGATGATTTCGGTATGCAGAGCTGGTTCCCTCTAAAGAGAAATCCGTGCCTGATATTGAAATCATCGACAGGCTCCTTGTTGTTGCACTTTTGCCACATTTCAGCGAAGTCATCATCATCCGGATATAAGTCTTGTAGGCATTCAAGGCCCACAAATTCTGCTTGCAACTGAGTAAGGAGAACGGACCGTCGACTTAGTGCGTCTGCCACGCGATTTTGAGCTCCGCTTTTGTGTTTTAACACAAATGTGAATTTCTGAAGGAACAACACCCACCTCGCGTGCATCCTATTGATCGTTTTTTGAGTGTTGATATACTGTAACGCTTTGTGGTCGCTGCAGAGTATGAAGTCCTGATGAAGGAGGTAGTGCTCCCATTGCTTCAATGCCCGGATGACTGCATACAGTTCCTGCTCGTATACAGACCATTTTTGACGGGCCTCCGATAGTTTTTCGCTGAAGAACTCGATGGGCCGATTGTCTTGTGTCAACACAGCTCCAATCCCCACATTTGAGGCATCTGTTTCTACCACAAACGGTTTGTCAAAATCTGGTAATGCCAAAACAGGTGTTGATGACAGGGACTCCTTGATAGCAGCGAAACTTCTCTGTTGTTCCCCTGTCCACCGGAATTGCTTCTGCTTCAAAACATCGGTGATCGGAGACATGATGATGCTGAACCCTCGAATAAACCTTCGATAGAAGTTCGCCAATCCGTGGAAACTTCTAATTTCTGTAAAGGATTTCGGGTCCGGCCAGTTGACTATCGCCTCGACCTTCTTCGGATCGGCGCTAATACCAGCTGCTGATATCTTGAAACCCAAAAACGAGACCTCTTTACTAGCAAATTCACATTTGGAAACATTTAAATAAAGCTTGTTTTGCCGAAGAGCCTCACAAATATTCTTCAGATGTTCCAAATGTTCCGACTGGTTCTTACTAAAGACCAGGATGTCATCGAAATATGCCACGCAATACTTGTTCAGGAAAGGTTTTAAAACCTCATTCATCAACCTCATGAAAGTTGATGGTGCATTGCATAGCCCAAATGGCATGACCCGCCATTCATATAGTCCCTCTCTTGTCTTAAATGCCGTTTTCCATTCATCCCCTGGCCGGATTCTGATTTGGTGGTATCCACTGCGAAGGTCTAGCTTGGAAAATAATTGAGATCCAACTAACCTCTCCATCATTTCATCAATCCGGGGCATTGGAAATCTGAACTTGACAGTAATCTTGTTGATTGCTCTGCTATCAATGCACATTCGCCAGCTTCCGTCTTTTTTTGGCACAAGGAGCGCCGGGACTGCACAGGGGCTCAAACTATGCTGAATTAGTTGTTTCTCTAGAAGCTCATCCACGATTTGTTGCAAAATCTTGTGCTCCGTTGGGCTCATTTTATAGTGTGGAATGTTTGGCAATGTGGCACCTGGATTGAAATCAATCTGATGTTGCACGGCTCTCACTGGCGGCAGCTCGGCTGGTAATTCCTTGGCGCAGATGTCTGTAAACTGTTGCAGTAGCTGACTGATTTCGCTGGGCCATTCAGCTTGTTCTCCCGCAATTGTCTGGTCTTTTACCACCAAGGCTAGCATTTGTAATGACTCTTTCCACGTGCTCAGGAGGGTGTTTCCCGGTACTACATACATTGCAACTCTTTCCTTTGCAGAGGATTCAGGTTCTAACCGCTGAGATTCCGGTACTAATCGCAGTCTCTTTCCCTTCCAATCGAAGGTATATGTATTCGCCCTTCCATCATACAATGCGCCCACGTCAAACTGCCATGGACGTCCTAGGATGATATGGCAAACATCCATATCGATCACATCACATAAAACTTCGCTCGTGTAGTGCTTACCAATAGAGAAAGAGACTCTGCACATGTCTGTGACGGACATTTCCAATCCTTTCTTCACCCAGCTAATTTTATATGGATTGGAATTTTTTGTTGTTTTAAGCTGTAACGATTGAACTACAGCTTTTGAAATGACGTTCTCTGTCCACCCGCTGTCGATCAGTAAACTGCAAATCTTGCCGCTGATGGTGCACTTGGTCTTGAACAGTGCATTCCTCTGGGAATTACTCGATTGTCTTGGCGCTAAAAGCAGTTTTTGTAAAACACACACAAGAGGTTCACCTTGATCTCCTTCTACCTCTTCAATAGGATCTTCATTCTCATCCTCAGCATCTTCCATACCTGTTTCATCTTCCATTTCCATTAACTGCAGCTGACCCCTTGTGGGACATTCGTTGGATTTGTGGCCTTGCTGAAAGCATCGGAAGCATTTAATGGTCGACGGCTTGGCGTAAGGGTTGTCTCTTGCCGGACCTTTAAATTTGTAAGGTGCCTTTGCATCCTCAATTTTATTGGAAGATGTAGGTGGTACAGCATTCATAGGAGGGGCGGGTGCCTGCCTGTGGATTGCATTAGTTTTAAATGGAATTGCTCTGTTCGAATCACTTACAGGATCTGTGGTCCGTCTGTTTTGGCTACTCTTTCCATGCCTAGATTGCTGAATCTCCACTTTGAGTGCGTAGTTAACAGCTTGCGACAGAGACCACACGGCGTTGAGCTCCAGCTTGTCCTGTATTGACTCTTTCAACCCCCCGATGTAACGGGCAACTAACTGGTTCTCCGACTCGTTAAGATTATTCCTGGCACTCAATCTATAGAATTCTTCAGTATAATCATTGATGGAACGGTTACCTTGCACGCAGTGCTGATACTGCATATACAGCATTTGCTCATAATCAGACGGAAGGAAGTGGCCTCGCAGTAATTGCTTCATCCGGAACCAGCTACGCACTGCTCCTCTTCCCTCTCGGCGACGGGACTGCATCAATTGTAACCACCATGCGCTTGCTCCCCTCTTTAGCCTACACGCCGCATATTTAACCTGTTTTTCGGGTTCGACCTCCATGTATTCGAAGAAGGTTTCTACTGCCCGCTCCCAATCCAAGTAGTCTTCTATGTGTAACTTGCCATCAAAAAATGGTATGTCCATTTTTACTCTGAACTCACCGTGATTTCTACCCAGCTCTCTCGGTCTCCGCCGACGGTACATTGCTGTGTCTTCCTCTGAATCTGAAAGATCCAACGTCCTGAAAGGTTCCAATCCTTCATCCGAATCTGAAGCGATTATCTCCGGCACATTCCGTTGGAGGTTTCGCCTTTCTCCACCTCTCCTCTGGATCGCCGGTATGGTTGCAGGCTGACCCAATCTCGGTTCGAGGCTCCGCTCAAGTAGAGCGCGAATGTCTCTCAGGTCGCGGCGCACTTCGTCCTCAAATCGACGGAATGCCGTCGTGAGTTCTTCCGAATGCTTTACCAGAACAGAGTGTTCCGCCCAAAGGCTTTCCAGGCTTTTTTCTTCCACGGCAGCCACCCGTTTGCTACCTTCCGCCATTGTGGCTCTGATACCAACCTGATGTAGGATCCTGCACAAAATGGGTTCTAGCAGCAAGAAGGAAGTTCAATAGAACAGTAAACTATTTGATATTAACTTCAAAAACTATCAATTCCCTTTTCTTCTACCACTTAAGTAATTCTTACTCTACTCCAGCTATACTAAAACAAGATAAGCAAATAAAAAGGTGTCTGAGCACTAACGGTCTAAAGCAGCAAAACACAATGGAATATTCTAACTAACTGTCAGATTAGGATATGCTAGTCCGCAGTCACACTTCCTTAAAGATGCTCCGCATCACAATTCCCATCATGCATGCATTGGCCTCAACCTCAAAGGAAAATTCGAAAGAGCAAGGATTAGAGTTGTGCTAAGTGTTTTTCAATAGAACAAAGCTTGCATCTTGTTATGGTGTTCAAGTTAATTTTTCTTTTTTAAGGAAACTGGTAAATGGTAATGGAAACAAATGAAGTACTCAAAGCATGTATAAAACATTGGTAAAATTTTGCAAAATTGTGAAATCTTTAGGCCTCATAGATAATAGTGGGTGTCACCCATTCTTGAACACTGTAGATAAGATTGTGAAAATCGGACCTAACATAGAGCCGGAAAGAGAGGTTCAATGTTCAATAGTTCGACCGGGGTTGAACTAGTTAGCATAATAAATATTGTAAGACCTAAGTGACATAATAATGATATAATAATTATACAATAATTTAAATTTTATACACAAATAATATCTTATGTAATTTTAAATTTAAAAACTTATGATCTTTAAATTTAATTCACATATAAGTTTATAATTTAATATAAATTATTATTAATATTATATGTATAAATATAATTTACTCCCATAGATTATATTACCAAATTCACATTAAAATCTGGATTTATATATGATTTATGTTAGATCATCTATCTTTAATAAATAGATAAAAAAATTAATTTTATGGTGTATAATTAAATTAATAAATTAAATAAATATTATTAACTAAAAAATTTATTTTAGTCACATTATAACAAATTAATTAAAAAATTTGTTATTTATAGATATGTTTAGAACTTGATATGTTAACTTAGTTATTTATTTCACACATTACTTGAAAATTTTCTTTTAGTATTGTTTATATATTTTTTTGGGTTTACATGTGTTAAGAATTCACATGGAGTGGTGGAGTAATATTAGAATGCTTAGATGGTGCTTCTTTGGGAAATGATTGTTATAGGAATTTTGTAATTATACAAAATTAAAATATATTAAATCTAAATTAATTTATTAAGATTATTTATTTATTTACTATTTCATGCTAAATTTATTAAATTTATTTATTTAATTATTTAATATTTCAACAATTAAACTGGCCGATTCAAAGAAACCAAGACCGGTTTGTTTGACCGATACGATCTAATTCTCAAAATTATGCTTGTAGACCTTCACCTCACCGCTTGAATGCCACGAATACTAATAACAAATCCTAAGAATGGAAAAATTATTGCGTCCTCCTACCTGACGTAGAGATACGTCCTCCCATCACTAAAAAACTCGGTTTTTGCTCGGTATTGCTAGCTATTATTTGGTAATAACGAAACATATCATCATGTGAAGACCAATACCTAGTTATACCGAGCAATACCGAGCAATACAAAAAAATACCTAGTTTTTCCTAGAAAAAACTCGGTATTGCTCGGTATTGCTCGGTATAGCTCGGTATAACTCGGTATTGGTCTTCACATGATGATATTCTTCATTATTACCAAATAATATCTAGCAATACCGAGCAAAAACCGAGTTTTTTAGCGGTGGGAGGACGTATCTCTACGTTAGGTGGGAGGACGCAATAATTTTTCCTAAGAATGATGCTTAATTAGTGAGGAAATCTCACTTCTTCAAATTAAACAATAGTTTAAAAAAAATTAAACAATAGCTTATGTGCTCCAATGCTTTGAATTTTTTTACAAATGTGTGCGATTTCTTCCCTTATTTTAATTTAAACCAGGGATTTTCATAATAAACCATGATAAATCTACCAACAAAAGGCTTTAACACTTGATTCATTAGGCACATAAAGTAATAAGTGCATTGCAGAACCTGAAAAGCATTACTCACCATTTGTAAAGGTCTTTCCTAGTCTTAAATGCTGCCTTCCACTATACTCTCTGCCTAACACGAACTTCTTCGTAACCACTTTTTAGTTCTAGCTTAAAAGAAATGCATGAGTTTTCCATTTTATCTAGTAGATACTGAAGGCAAGAAATAGGAAATCAATATCTTATTGTGATCCTATTGATAACTGGGTTGTCCACACACATGTACTAGGTTCCATCCTCTTTTGGAAAACCTATAGTACTAGCACAACATATGGGCATACACTTGAATCAATTTTTTAGCCAGCGTTGGGACTCATGTGCTAATGAAAAAAATTGGGAAGATTCAAATATGGACGTTGATGCAGTGTTATATGTTTCATAGGGGTGGTAACTCACTTGGAACATCCGATGATTTCATGCTGAGGAACTCTTCTTAGCCATCCTTTAACCTCAGGCGGAGCTATTCATGTAGCTATTTTGAGGTGCCTTGGACACCAGAAGCATCACTATGTTATTTTTATTTCATCATATGTGTAAGTGTTTTATATGGTTAGGATTTAGGTGTGAGGGGTAGTGAATGGTTTTTTTCTCATGCCATGGGAAGGAATAACTATTCTCTTTTCACTTGTGGAAGGCATTTAAGTCATATATTCATGATCGACGGAGCATAATGTAACAAGTATACATATCCACGACATCGTAAAGGTCCTCATCTTGATAAAAATTTTCCAATAGATCGCAGCATGTGAGTCTCAACATCTTTCTTGAAGCGACCAATCTTGTAGGGATCGGAATGATTTTCAATTGATAAGTTTAGAGCACGTACCAATGCTTTGGAATTTGGAAACTATATTCTCATCACATTACAGCCACCTTCATCATCTTCGTAACCTACCAGGTGTAGGCTTTGCATTGAGGTCATTCATTAAACTTATGGCCCATCTAATTACATAAAAAATAGCTGACAACCACAAGTTGAGCCTATTGATTGGTCTTGATGAGGGTGACTGGAACCTTCTCAGCATTTCTACAGCTACTGGAGTGTGTTTACAATAGCAACTGAACTAGTAATTGTTTGTCCTGGAGTTTGTAGGTTTGCGGGAAGTTGTTAATTGTCACATGTGGTATCATTCTGAACTCTGCAATTGAAGGAAAACTTGCTGGAAAATTGGGACAAGCTGCTCTCTGCTTTGTAGGTTAGATTATTGGCTTAGCACATTTCAAAATATTGAAGAGCCAACTGATCACAAAGGGATTCTTTAAGCCCACACTAAGGTAATGTGAAACTGGCGTCATTTTTTTGCAATGAGTGAATAAATTCTTCAGTTTACTCACTAACAAAGCATCCTCTATGTTGATATTTACGGGTGTCAATTTGGGTTAGCAGGTCGGATTGTGTTTTGACCCAAATTTGACCCGACATGAATATATTTGACCAGAACTTGACTGATTTATTACATGTATGAAAATATTTGACCCGAATTTTTTGAGCCATGTTTATATCGGGTTGTTGTGTAAGGTCATTTATTGACACTCTTAATTGATTGTACATGATATGATCATCATCGATGAGTAGGAATCACTCCCTCAACAATTTAACATTCAAGACTAGGAGTGAATCAAGCATTTGCCTTCACGATGCCATTGTTGTGTATGTAGTCACTACCACCAAGCGGAAATCCAACCTTTAGTTTGTATGCCACAAGGTTGACTTGTTTTTCCTCAGGTATTTCCATATGCTCAAAGAAAGTTTCCATAAATTTAAGCCAGTCAAGATAATCTTCAATGTGTATGTGACCATTGAAATCCGGTATATTAAATTTGAGTTTGGTGATAGTGGCGTGTGATTGGATTGTAGAAAACTTTTTCTTGTTAAAATCTCAAGCTGGCATTTCATCATCAGTTTCAGATTCTAGTGCTTCTCTCCTTGAAGACACCACGAGGAGGTGTTAGCTCCATTTTTAGGGGAATCATCGAACTGCTCATCGCATAATGTTCTTTATTGAGTTGAGAGTTTTTCTTAGGGACGCCTGTCAAACATCTCAACGTAATGGTTGGTGTTTGTGATTGTAGTTGGTAGCTTCTCGTGGTTGCTAAGTAGTAACTGTCTACCTATTTAGATGTTAACCTCTACTCAACCAGCCAAAAGAAAAAAAAAAAAAGAAAGAAGATAAAAATAACGGCTAAAAATGATTACCTGAAGCATCCCATGTTGGAATCCTGCGTCGAATCCCGCTGCTACAGTCCTATTTCCCAGTCTGCAATGGCGCTGAATGGTCCCGTCACTTGCGTACGGAGGTCTGCTCAAGTCGCACGACATTCTTCTCATTAAAAGGCAAACAAAAGGAAGGCTTTAGGCTGTTCTTCTTCACCTCTTCCATACAAACTCCCGTCGCTGCTTCCTCTTGCTTTCTTCCCCATCTTCCTTCTTCCGCCTTTGATTACAATATCCAACTACTTGCCAATTCCGTCACTGTATTCCACCCGACATCTTCTCCGCCTCTTCAAGCCGAGATCTGTCGCAAACCTCTAAGCCATAGCCACCCAACCCCGCCGACTCCAACTAGCACTTGATATTTCTTATTCTCTCGATCTCACGATTATCTATCCGAACACTAAGCCATGATTGGCCTCCGCCTTGCCGATCTTGTCTAGTTCGCAGAAGCCGAACTCCTTCCATGCTACAAACTACCTTTTGTCTGCTCTTCCTTAAGTTGAATCAAACACCTCCTACCCTAGCCTCGTCCTCCCCAAACCCTATTCGACATTCTCCCTAGTCCCAATCAAAGGCCACCTCCGACCAAACCGACCCATAGCCCCTCTCTGCCGTGAAGCTGGCCTCATACCCAGTCGAAGACCCTCTTCCTCCCTATGTCTCTGTTTGATCCAACCCTGGATGCTGAATCCAAACCCTCTGTCAGTTATCTCCCCTAGCCAACTTTTGGTATAGTTTGGCTTTATTTTATTTAGTTATTCATTACTATTAATTACTATTCTTCTTATAGTTATTATCATACTTATTATTATTTGTATTAGTGATGTTAATTATTGTTTGTATTAATTATGTTATTATTAGTCTTACTATTATTATATATATATATATATATATATATATATATATATATATATATATATATATATATATATATATATATATATATATATATGTGTGTGTGTGTGTGTGAAAAAAGTGAGATGGATTTAAAAAAAAAAGATTATCTTGACTGGCTTAAAAAAAAGAGAGGAAAATTTTTTTTAAAAAAAGAAAAGAAATAGATTTTTTCATATTTTTGCTAACTATTGCCGTCGTTGTCAACATCCCCACTCAAGTATAACTTTCCAACTAAAAAATCCCCACATTCAGCATTTGTGTCGAGCTGGAAAACCCCCTATACGCGCTCTTGTAGCACAGTAGGAGAAAATCCAGTGCGATGCATACGGCGAGGCGGGTAAGCCCTATACACGCTCTTGTAATATGGTGAGGACGACTCTAAGTACCTGTACACGCCCTTGTGATGTAGCAAGGAAAGCTACTTATGTTTTCAAACAGGTATCTGAAGCCCCCATATATGCTCGTGTAGTGTGGTGGAATTAAAGATGTACGACCACGATGTCACCCGACACCAACCCTACATGCTCTTGTAGCATAATGGGATGACCAGTTTCCCATATTTCCCCTAAATAGGGGAGACATCGGGAGGCTGCCAAAATTTCGTTTGAAATACATAAGGACTTGGACAAATTAACAGGGGACTTATGAACTTGATTTGGACCAAATGACAAGGACTTTATTTGGACATGAACTTGAACACAAATGAACCTCAACTCATTTTGGATTTGAATTGAACTTGTATATGAAACTTGGCCTGAACTGAACATGAATTGCAGGGGATTTGAAAAACGGATGGCAGGGAATTAAACCCAACTGACAAATAATAAACCAAGTTTTAATTTGACAAATGTATAATAAAATTGAAAATATAAAAAGGGCTATGTATTGGCCTAAAGCATTCAAACAAATGTGGGATTTACAAGCACCACTCACTTACAAGTAATGGTGGAATACTGGAATCGTAAAAGAATATCATTTAATAACATGGTTCTTTCATTGAACCGCATAACTTGCATATGAACGAAAACAATTGGTTCACAACATTTATCTTGAGCATGTGAAAAAACTACAATAAATACAATGACATGTTCATAAGTAAAATATGAAGGAGGTAAGTGACATTTAGCAGAGGTGATGATCCACTAACAGAATATACATGGGGGAGTTGCGATGAATACAACTTGCTTAAAGTCAATGCCAATTAAGTTGCAAACAAACATATCAATCTTCCCATAAGTGATGGCAACAATAGACATGCGACGAATACTACAACATTCTTCCAATCTACATCAATCAATTAACAAATAAAAGCTGCAACTTCCAACAAGTACTGGAAACTAATGTGCGGTGAATGTGATAACATATCATGGATGTTATCAAAATACATCAAGCAATAAAGGAGCTCCATGCAAACATACATGTTAATGAACTATGTATGAATGGTAGTGAGAAATAGGTAGGAACATGCGCATAAGAGAAGCGTAGAAAATGTACGATGGATAACATACGACAAACACAACGACTTGTTAACTGGTGTGTATTTATAAAATTCAAAAAAAAGTGCAGTTTGCGTACTATCAATATGGCTTGGTTGCAGATGGACGTAGTAATATGCCTGCAGATGACAATACTCTGTACAAACATACATATAATGCATCATACGACAAATGTTATGTTGACAGCGATAGGGAACGAGTTGTATGTATAACAATACACTTGCCAATGATGATCAACAACATTAGACATGTCACAAGAATGACAGATCCTACGCATGCATAGATGCATTTACGATGGGCTATCTATGAGCAGATGTACAAGTTCCCTGCAAGTGAAGGAAATCAACATATAGCGAACACTAAAGCATCCCTTCAACCAATATTCGCTAGTTAGAAGGTGAAAGTTACAGTCCTCCACAGGCATTAAAAATTAATATGCAATGAATATTGTAATGCCCTCACAGTCAACATCAATTAAACAACATAGCCTCTTATAAATTTGCCCATGGAGCGCACAATGAATGCAAATACCCACTACTAACGACAGAGAATGCCATAATACTCCCACAGTCAACAATCATCCAATTGAAGAAAAATACATAGATCCCTTGCAAGCAAAAGGTGATCGATTGGCGATAATGCAAATGCTTATGGGTTGTCGCAAAAGACCTGTTTCATATCCAACATTTTGTCGGCAAGAAAAGAAGAAAGAATAATTGCAAGAGCAAGCTCCTAGGAACAAAAGTAGGAGATCTGTTAATGCACTATAATCCATCTGCATGAAGCAACAAGTAGTGCACGACAGTCTACCTATATGAAATGAGTAAATGACCACAGTACGACGCCACGCCAACAGATCCACAACATTCATACAAGCGGATAAACATTGTGTACGGACTTCCAAGTAGAGTGTTACATTTAAATGATGGTTGCCCGCTCAACTGATCAATGTTAAACATTCAAAAATACCCCCACACATGTACTATAATATGTATACACATAGGTGCACATAAGGGCGTGTGTAATCACACGACCCGTATGGGCCCCGACGAGCATGTTATGGGTATATATGTGACGACAAGGGATGCTGTATGGATTAATATCCCAGGTTGAGCCCGATCCTTCTATATAGATGGATAGGAATCGACATTGTATGAATTATCAAACAGTTATATACATTCATATTAGGCATTCAAGGTCTTCTACAAAAGAAATTCATCTAGTAAAATCATACACCCGCATGGGGCCCGGCAACGTGTTATAGGTATACATGTGACATCTACGGATGCCACGCAGGTCAATAAATAAACCTGAGTTTGAGCTCGATCTTCCTATATGAGTAGATACGAGTCGAGACGACTCAAACTATTGAATAAATATTAAGTCACGTTGACGACCAAAATATTTATAGTTCATATTAAGCTTTCAAAGCCTAGTAAATGAATGGTTCATTATCAAAGACATAAAATCAACAGGAGACCCGATCTTCTGTTAACGAGTTGATATAGTTGACAAGATCCGATCAATAAAATATAATTATGCATTAAAACCCTGATGATGGTTGTGTTGACAGAAATCCTAACCATATGAGCTAATTTCAAATAATTCAAAATGTCACCCAGATACCCATAAAAATCCAAATTTCTAAAAAGTTATCCTAAAAGTTCAAAAATATTTAAAATTGAAATAATCCATCAAATCACTTAAAGCAAAACTCATCCACCCTCCGCAATAGTGATGCGAGCAAGAGATATAGGGAGCCTATACCTCTCGATCACAAAAGATACGACGGACTTCTAAGGACGAAATTGACTAGACATGAAAAAAGGGAAGAACAAACTCTTACATTTCAAATAAAACTAAACAAAAGAAAACTTACAACAATACAAAACACTCTTGCAAACAAAATTAAAAAGACACCCTAAAGTTGCCGCACTTGGAGAAGAAGGATACAGGTGGAGTGGCACTTGCGGAAAGACGAAAGAGATTAGAAGCCCGAGAAGAAGGGTGGAAGGAGCCCGCAGGATTTCCGGAGGGGATGAGAAAAGAAGGGTGGAAAGAGCCCGCAGGATTTCCAAAGCAACCCGCAGGTTAACAGATTTTTTTTCCAAAAATCAAATATCATTCACTTTTCAAAATATTACATAACCCCCCATATATATAGGTATGAAAGGGGAAGACCAAAAGACACATTACATTAATTATCACAATAACCTAAACATTACAAGCATTAAAACACCTAAATCCTCCCCCCCCCCTTGCTCACGGAATTCAGCCCAAACCAGGAACCGAAGAGCAGCTGCGGGAGCCAAGGAGGCCGTGCAGGAGCCAAGGGGCACGGCCTCGGGAAAAGAGCCCAGGCACGGGAAAACCAGCGGCCGACCGGGATTCCAAGAGGCAAAATGCAAAATACGAAAAGCCAAGGAGGAAGCCAAAGGGCCACTTCATGGGAAAAAGAAAATCTTGGAATTCCAAAGGCCGGTTTGGAATTCCAAGAGACAAACATAAATACTAATATAAAAAGCATAAAAGACATTAATTAAAAGATAATAAATGAACTAAAATGTTAGTTCATAATGAGCTAACCCTTAATTCAATAAATGAACTAAAGTCCAGCTCATAAATGAACTAAAAAATTCAGCTCAAATATGATAGACTACTAGACTCAAGGGAAGCCAAAATATGATTTATTTTGGACTAGTGTTGACCCCCCCTTTGTATACATCAGACTCCCCTTCTTACGAATTCAGGTCCTGATGAATTATCTGTTGTTGATTCCCTTGAGGCGGTGCATACTGTTCATCGAGCTCCTTGAGTTTTTCACCAAACCTTTTCAGAATTTCTTCCTGCTCTTTTTCAAATTGTTATTGCAGATACCTTTTGTACTTCTCAAATTTTTGATCACATAAGAACATGTGATATTGCAGTTTATAGAATCAATCTTGAAGTGGATCCGTTGAGTCTCCTTCTGTAGGTATCCATCTGTCCAACGGGAGTGGGACATCAGGATTATGTTGATCAGTTTCTTCCATGAATGAAGCCATATTTTTTGTATTTTCCATTTTTTGACTCAATTAAAAAAAAATTACAAGACTCAATCTAAAAACTTAAGACAAGACTAACTACTTGACTAAACTCACAAACTCTAACTTGACTTGACACAATTTTGACAAACACTAATTTGAAAATAAAACTTGACAAACCAACCTAGGATTTCCTAACTTGCTCTGATATCAAATTGATGCGAGCAAGAGATATAGGGAGCCTATACCTCTCGATCACAAAAGACACGATGGACTTCTAAGGACGAAATTGACTAGACACGAAAAAAGGGAAGAACAAACTCTTACATTTCAAATAAAACTAAACAAAAGAAAACTTACAACAATACAAAATACTCTTGCAAACAAAATTAAAAAGACACCCTAAAGTTGCTGCACTTGGAGAAGAAGGATACAGGTGGAGTGACACTTGAGAAAAAACGAAAGAGATTAGAAGCCCGAGAAGAAGGGTGGAAAGAGCCCACAGGATTTCCGGAGGGGATGAGAAAAGAAGGGTGGAAAGAGCCCGCAGGATTTCCAAAGCAACTCGCAGGTTAACAGATTTTTTCCAAAAATCAAATATCATTCACTTTTCAAAATATTACATAACCCCCCATATATATAGGTATGAAAGGGGAAGACCAAAAGACACATTACATTAATTATCACAATAACCTAAACATCACAAGCATTAAAACACCTAAATCATCCCCCCTTGCTCACGGAATTCAGCCCAAACCAGGAACCGAAGAGCAACCGCGGGAGCCAAGGAGGCCGCACGGGAGCCAAGGGGCACGACCTCGGGAAAAGAGCCCAGGCATGGGAAAAACAGCGGCCGGCCGGGATTCCAAGAGGCAAAATGTAAAATACAAAAAGCCAAGGAGGAAGCCAAAGGGCCACCTCATGGGGAAAAGAAAATCTTGGAATTCCAAAGGCCGGTTTGGAATTCCAAGAGACAAACATAAATACTAACATAAAAAGCATAAAAGATATTAATTAAAAGATAATAAATGAACTAAAATGTTAGCTCATAATGAGCTAACCCTTAGTTCAATAAATGAACTAAAGTCCAGCTTATAAATGAACTAAAAAATTCAGCTCAAATATGATAAACTACTAGATTCAAGGGAAGCAAAAATATGATTTATTTTGGACTAGTGTTGACCCCCCCCCCCTTGTCTACATCAAATAGTTTGCCAAGGTGAACAAATTGAAACTACTTCGGTTCAAACAGTCTCCTACCAGTAAGGACGTGGCACATGTCCTCTAATCAATGGTTTTGCCGCCAAATTATACCGCAGGTAAACTGTTATGATTGAGACCCTCTAAATTGGGCAGTTTGCCGTCAAATGGCACCACTACATTACGGTTATAGCCATATCCCATATGCTCTCCAATGACATCAAATCCTTGAGATATGAATCAATAGGATATAATCGATAGGGCACAGAGCCCTTTGTTAGTTAAGGTGGATTCAAATTTGTCTTCTTAGATAAACACTCCCCTCAAGTCTACAGGTACCCTTGGACGACGCAATCTATGGCTGCCGACAAGGACCCTTCTATCAGGTTAGGTTGACTTCCTCCTCTAACTAAGTAGATTAGGGACCACGATGGCTCGAGATGACGGAGCTATGGGATCTTGATTGGGTCCATCATTCATTCCCCCACCATCCGCTTTAAGTGCAAGGTGGTAAAATTTCTAATGTTAAATATTAAATTCTCCAATACCCAAGCACATGTTGTTACTATATGCCAGATGCACGTATTCCTATATATCTGATCAACAACTAGCCTTAATCGAAAGTTCTCTCTTGTTATCGGGAGGTGTAATTAACTATAAGGACTTGCGCCTATAGAAAACTAGAACTCATATCATAAAGTCCTTGCAAAATGATGGCGAAATCTCTTGGTTGTGTCTTTTCTACAAATCCATATGGCTTCCCAAAATTTACCCCGGAACTTAATTCATTAAAACTCCCCTGAAAAAGCAGCGAGGGAGGCCGAGGGTGAATTTTCGGAGCCCACATTAGAGTAGTGACGATCTTCTACAATCCAAAGGCATTGAATCTCTACTCTTACGTGATGATTGATGCCCAAATGGCCTACACGTCGTGATCTGCATTTGCATAACAATTACCAATACAATTTCCACCAGCATGTGGGTTGTTAAACGTAATTTTTGCCCATTATTATTTAGGTTTTTGTTATCTAAATAGAGTTGATATGCTAGAATAATCTTTTGAGCATGCTAAAAGCTTTTTTTAGAGTAATCCTTGGAAAGATCTAAAATAGCATTTAATGACTTTTTGATAGAAGATAGAAGACTTTTTTTAGGGTTATTTGTAACCATTGAGTTAAAATGATTCTAATGGAAGTGTCACTAATGTAAATAGTGGCGATGTCTTATAAATTTGTATCATGCAAAATGAAAAAAAAAGTAGCTTCTTTCATCTTCTCTTATCTTCTCAACTTAAGTAACTTTTTTCATATATTTTCATTTCCTTAGTTTTGTCTAGTTCAAAAAGTTTTCCTATTCTATTAAAGTGGTATCAGAGCCCAAATATATTTTTCTAAAGAAATGATGAATGGTAGTATGTTTTTCTTTCAACTGAATTATGAAGATGAAGATGCTCCTTAGAGAGCATGAGTCCATGACATTTAGAAGGTTGCGGAGAAAGGCTACGATGGGCCAAGTGATGAATTAGTTCTATTGTCAATGCAAAAAGTTAGTTTAAGAGCTTAAGAAAGAGAGTCAAGAAGGCTCTCTTCCTCATTTATCAAGTTTTATATGATGATGATTTTGATATTATTTGAAGGGCTACTTGAACAAAGCAAGTGTGAGAGGAGCTTCAATTCTCGTACAAGGGAGAAGAGAAGGTTAAAAATGTACAACTTCAAATGATAAGAATTCTATTTGATGCTTTGAATATGAAACAAGGCGAGTTGGTCCCAAATTATTTTTTAATGTCATTAACATTTCTAATGAACTAAAAATAAATTGTGAGAAATTAGAAAATGTGATCGTTGGAAGATTATTTGATCATTAGAATTGAGATTTGATGGTATTACAATCATCATCGAAGAGACCAAAGATTTACAAGATACAATAATAAAATAACTCTTGGGTTTATTATAAGCTCATGAAGAAAGGTAGAAGATGATTGAATGGATTACCAGATGAATCTCTAACCAACCAAGAAAAAGAAAGCTTCAACAACAATAATAGAATCCTTATGAAAGAGGCCATGAATAAAGATGGGTCATGCTAATGAACGAGGAAGGGGTTTCAAACAACAATAACAATAACCATGAAAGAGGAGAAAACTCATCAAGAGGACATGATAAATGAAGTTTAAACTCAAGGTATGATAAATCTCAAGTTTAGTACTATAATTATGATAAATATGAGTATTATGTTAAAAAATATAGAGCACCAAAAATAAAGTATATGAATGAGTCAATTACATAAAAGAAAGGAGAGAAGATGATATTTAATTGTTAGCATACAAAGATAATAAAAGAGGTGAAGATGGAGTATGGCATGTAGACATTGGTGCATGCTATCATATACGTAGAAAAAGAAGCATATTCGTAGAACTTGATGAATTGATGAGATGCAACGTGTCTTTCAAAAATGAATCGGCCATAAAAATAGAAGATAAATATAACATTTTTATTTTCCTGAAGAATGAGAAGCATTAATTCATTTTCAATGTTTATATTATACCAAATATGAATAGTAATATCTTGAGAGTTTAGGATAACTCTTAGAGAAATGATATGATATTCACTTAAAAGATAATTATTTTTTCTTAAATGATAATATGGACAATTTGATTGCATCTGTGCCAATCTTAAGAAATAAACTGTCCTTGATAATTATCCAAAATGATGTTTTCAAGTACCTCAAAGCTTATTTTAAAAATATTTCTTGGTTATGACATCTTTAGTTTGGCATCTCAAATTCAGAGGATTAGAGCTACTTTCAAAAAAAGAGATGGTGAGAGGTTTTCTTTGCATCAAACACCATGATCAATTATAT
The DNA here is from genome assembly GCA_022539455.1 of Dendrobium nobile. Taxonomy (NCBI): domain Eukaryota; kingdom Viridiplantae; phylum Streptophyta; class Magnoliopsida; order Asparagales; family Orchidaceae; genus Dendrobium; species Dendrobium nobile. Next base: position 50,155,849 of record CM039726.1, read on the forward strand.
GAAGCATGCCTATTCATGAAGCATTTCAAGATTAACTTTCCAAGGGAGTCAAGTTTAAGGGTTTGAAAGTCATTAGAGCTCATACATGCAGATGTTTATAGTCCAATAAAGTCAAGCTTATTTTGTAAGAGTAACTATTTCCTTGTGTCTCTCATCTAATAGTTTTTGGAAGCATAACTCATGTGCATGTACTTGACATGACTATAAGTAAGCTTGATAAAAAATAAGTTAGATGATTGGAGTGAGAAGTTCATTTTCATTAATTACAACACCTACTCAAAATGCTACAAATACAATCCTAATATTGGAGATACAATTATTAGTCAAGATGTTATATTTGATGAAGAAGAAGAATGGGACTAAGATTACATGATAAGGAATACAAATTTGAAGAAGATATGAAGCAACCAAAGATGGAGAAAGCAAGAAAGGATTCTACTACCCCACAAATAACATCAATTGCAAGTATTTAAGAGAACTTATTAACTTCAAGTGAGAATTCAAATGAAAGAGTATCACACTTCAGGAGTTTACAAGATTTATATGAGGTAATAGAGAAGTAAGAAAATCTTACTCTCTCTTGTCACTTGGTCAATTGTGAGCCCATGGATTTCCAATAAGCTATACAACATAAAGAGTGAGAAGGTGTTATGGACGAAGAAATTAAAACAATTGGAAAGAATAACATATCGGAGCTAGCTTCACTTCATAAAGGTCATCAGATGATTGACGTAAGGTGGGCATACAAAGCAAAGAAGAAATATCAAATGAGAAATTAAACTATACGAGGCAAAATTAGTGGCAAAAAACTTAAGTTAAAGAGCTATTATCAACTATGATGAGGTATTTGCTCTTGTTGCTCAATAAACAAATAGACTAGTCATTTATTTGGCACCTCAAAATAATTGGAGAATACATTAAATATATTTATAATCTACCTTCCTGAATGAAATTCTTGATGAAGAAGTTTATATTCAACAACCACCATATTACATGGTCAAAAGACATGAACAAGATTATAAAACTAAAAGGCTCTCTATGGGTTGAAGCAAGTACTAAAAGCATGGAATGACCGAATACATAAGTACTTAAAAGAGAGAGATTTTAGCTGACCCCATGTAGTGGGATAAAGGATTAATTTTGTCGTCGTCGTCCATATGAGCATGCTCTTTATATCAAAAATAAGAAAGTTGATGTTTTGATTGTTTGCTTGTGCGTTGATTACTTGATCTTCATTGGAACAAATCCAAGCATATTTGGAAAGTTTAAACAAGAAATGATTAGTGTTTGAGATGACTGATATTGAGCTCACAACTTATTACCTGACCTTAAAGTCAGCTGAATGGAAGATGAAATCTTTATATCATAAGAATGTTATTCATATGAGAGATTAAAGAAGTTCAAGATTTGACAATAACAAATCTATAAGCACTTCTATAGAATGTGAAGTTAAGCTATCAAAGTATTGTGAAGGAGAAAGAATTGATTCAATATTTTTCAAGAATCTAGTTGAGAGTTTGTGCTACTTATTGTGAACAAGGACCGATGTTCTTTATGTTGTTAGATTTGCCAGTTTCTACATAGAGACTCTAATTACCATCCACTTAAAGATTACTAAAAGAATACTATGCTATACAAAGGTACAATGGCATTGTATTTCTCTATTACTTATTAAAGATTTAAAGCTTGTAGGATATAGTGATAATGGTTGGGCTAGGGCATGGATAGTAGAAAAAAGTACTATTGGGTTTATATTCTTCATGAGAGACATTGCTTTCACTTGGATGTCAAAAAAACAAGTGATTGTCGTAATTTTTATTTGTGAAGCAAAGTATGTGATCGCAACCTTATGTTTTTTTCATGCAATATGACTTCAAAAATTGTTAAAGAACTAAGCTTATCATAAGAAGCAACAAAGATTCGTATTGATAGCAAGCTTGCGATATAACCGGTCAAAACATATAGTTTTTTATTATAGATGCAAGCATATTGATACACCTATCACTGCATTAGAGAATCCATCACAAGAAAGTGCAAGTTGCATATGTGAAGTTTCAAGACCAAGTTACTCAAGTATGATGGTTTTGTCAAGATGAGAAATTTGTTTGGTGTTGCAAAATCAAGTTAAAGAGTTGATGTTGGAAGTTAAACTTAAATTTGGTTTATGTTGGGCTTTAATTATCTAATCAGAGTCCATTCTCTAGAATAATCTTTTGGCGATGCTAAATGCTTATTTTAAAATTATCTATAGAAAAATCCAGAATTGCATTTAGTAACTTCTATGATTGAAGATAGAATAGTTTTTAAGGGACCTATTTCTAGTCATCAAATTGAAATATGTTAGCATAATCTTAAGCAATTTGTTACTAATATAAATTGTGGTGAAGTCTTTGAATTTATATCAAATTAAAGTGAAAAAAGGTAGTCTCTTTCATCTCCTCTTATCTTCTAAGCGTAAGTAGTCTATTTCATCTTCTCTTATCTTCTTAGATTTTGTCTAATTCTGAAAGCTTTCCCATTCTAGCATATCTTCCCAAGGAGACTCGTTTGCCTCCTTGAAGAAAGAAAAAACTCGTTTCATCATTAACTAAAAAGCAAAAAAAAAATCATTTTGTTCTCGACCAAATAAGAGAGTGAATACTAATTTCAATTCAATTCTGTTTATCATTTTCTTTTTTTTTTTTCATCTTGACCAATTTTATTTTTATTTAATAGAGCCTCAATGTTCCATTAAAAATACATGATTGCAGCTATGCTCAATTGGGCTCGTGACCGGGCTGCTGATGTGCCTGCGAAGTGCTGCGAAGATCACACACAAGGCTCAAGCAATAACAAGCCTCGCAGCGACCTGGCACGTATCAGCTACCATTGATTCTTATGGGGAGGATTCAGAGGTCCCATCTCCTGAAACCTCCGTCTTTGTTAATGAAGCTGGAGAAGAGGAATCTGAACACCAGGATTCTGATGAGGATGATGAGCTCGAAGACGCAAAGCTTGTTTCCTCAAATATTAACACATTTTCTTTCCAGAAGAGACAATCCCTAGGTGAGTTCAGAAAGATGCACAGATCAAAGGATTTGTTGATTTTAACTTATGCTGATCTGCCTTTTTTTTTTTTATCTTGGAAAAAATTATTCTAAGGGTATCCTGATACAAAATATATCAGAATTAGGCTTCATTTAAGACAGGCTTTTTTACTGCTTCTTAAAGTAATTTTCGAGTACAAAATTTTTAATTTTTATACTAAAAAATTGTTTTAAGAAGCAGAAAAAAAACCGTCCCAAATGAAGCTTTTGTGTGATTCAGAATATCATATATAATATTAATCTTAACGTAAATCTAAGAGCTTTAAAATACATCATAATATAATTTTTTTAAAATCTTGCAGTGACCTACTTGGAAAACAACAGGGCTGGGATCACATTGTTTGGGTTCGTGGTCGATCGAACTTGGCTTCATGCTTTGTTTATGATTGAGTTCTCTCTTGTCATGTGGTTGTTGGGCAAAACTGTTGGGATTTCTTAGGCATTAGGCATGCTTGAAGTTGATGCTTACAATTTTCTCATCCATTTTTTATTTGCTTGCTTTACCATACTTTCCCATCACCATGTAAGAAGCAAAGTTGATTTAGGTTTCATTTGGGGCAGTTTTTTAACTGCTTTTTAAAGCAGTTTTGCAGTTAAAAATTTTCTTGAAAGCAGCAAAAAAGCAGTGGCCAAAAGCTGTCACAAATGAAGCCTTAGTTGTAATAATTGAATACGGAGTTAGGAGTGTGAACGAGCATTGCTCGAGTCATCCTTAGCTTAAGTTTGAATTTGATTACTTAATTGAGTTTGAGCTCAAATTTAATTGTATGAGTTCAAGTTGATAAATATATGAAAATCTTAAATTTTCTTTTAATTCTTGTCCCAAAAAATTTTATTGGATCCCTTTGTAGTAAAAAAAAATTGATCTAAAACATTAATCAACAAATAAAAAAACAGTTATCTTAATTAATATTATTAATACAAAATGTCCAAAGATGTTTCTAGAAGTAAGTAAAGAGATTGTATGATATCATTAGTAATTTAATTATAGCATTGTAAGACAATTGAGTAATATTATTGTAATATAATAACTCTCTCTCTTAGCATTGTCAAATTATTACAACACTTATATATCTTCTTTTTATTCTCTTAATGATTTATTATAATAAAAAAGAGAATTCTATGCATATCATCAAAATAAGTTTATTTACAAAATTAATACTTATCATGTTCTGTTAGGTTTAACTAAATGCATTCTCCAATTCGCTCATGTTAAGTTTGAGTCAAACAAGTTAGATAAAATTGGCTGATCTCATTGGTTAATTAGATTGCATCAGAATAATTAGTGGCTACATGTGAGCTCATCTTATATCTGAAAAATTCTAATACATATCTCATGTAATTAACAAGATATAATTAGTTTATCTTTTTCTTACAAGATTTTGTGAGATCATATTATGTCATTCATGTATTTACCTTTTAATATAATTTTTTAAAGTCAAGAAAAATAAAATTGCAAACCTTCGAAATATAAATTGACTCACACACTAACACAACACTTTCTTAAGCTTTGATTCTTTGATGGTATTTTGTGTATGATAAACCTGAAATGCTAATAGTGTATAAGAGAAACAACCAATCTATAATGCAGGAATAAGTAAATAAATATTCAATATTATTTGTTATCATCAAAGCACAATGTCAAGCTCTTGAATTGCAACACTCCTCTCCTTCTTCTACCATCAAAGTTATAAAATCAGGAATGTAAAATGGTTTTTGATATATATATATATATATATATAAATCATAGAAACTCATTTTTAGGGCTGCAAGCGAATCAAACGTTCGACGAGCTACTCGTTGTTCGGTTCGATTAAAGCTCGTTTGTGATCGTTTAATTAACTAAACAAACAAACTTGAACACAAATGCGTTCGGCTCATTTATGTTCGCGAACGATATCATTTGAAGTTCGTGAACAAGCTCGACATTAAGTTCGATAAGAAGCTCGATAAAAGCTCGATTCATGTTCGATTTTGAACTCGTGAATAAGCTGAATAAAAATAATTAATATTTGACTATAAAATTAATAAATATAAATAATCATTGCCTTTGTTACATAGACAATTGCTTTTATTATAAATGTGTTTGTTCATAGATATGTTCATGAACATGTTTGTTTGATAGTTAAAAAAAATTCGTTAAATATGTTCGCGAACAAGCTCGATAAGCACTAAACGAACGGACATGAACTGAACATGAACCGAACATGAACAATCATTAATTTAAATGAACTAAACATGAACACAAACAATAAAGCTCGAACAAACATGAACCAAACTTGAACAAGCTGATATTAAATGAACACAAACATGAACACTCACATACTCGGCTCGATTCGTTTGCAGCCCTACTCATTTTAGTGTTCAATCCTACACTGAATGATCTAAAATTTTAATAATTAATTTATTATATGAATACTTAATTAATTATAATTATTAATATACTATTGCACTAATCATAAAAATGCTAGCAAATAATGGAAAATATATTTTGCACTGAAAGTAAATAAATAAATACTTTATATATCAATGTAAAAAGTAAGAAAAATCTCTCAGGCCCTTATTCCTCCCATTATAAATAGATATCAAAATTCATAAACTTATTACTCCCTATGTTAGTTATTAGAAAATATGCTCTTATGACATCCAAAAGCTTAGCACATTGAATATTCATAAATTCAGGCCCTTTTAACTTCCCATGCATTCAACATAACATAGCTTCTTCCAATATTAGAGCTCCATCAAACCATGCATTTCAAGTAGATAAACACTTATATGGATTGTTTTAATATAAATGATCAAATTCAAAGACTACCCTGATGCTTTATCAATTTATAGTAGATTAGAATTTCATAGATTTCTTATATTTCGTGAATTATAAGGCATTTCTCAAGAGACTTTTTTTGAAGATTTAAATGTTCAATAATGTTTTTTAAGTTAAAAATATTTTCTTATCAGCTAAAAATAGCACACTTTCTTATTTACCACATAAAACTCTCTAAAGAAAATATTAAAATATCTAGAATACCTATATTTATAATATACAGAAAGTTACATGATGAAAATTTAATTGAACAAAATTTATTCTCATTTTTACACTACGAAATTATAATTTTAATAAAAAAAATCACAATTTTACTTTTAACTGAGATTGGTAGAACGTAATCTGCCTTAATATGGACAACTTTTCAAACTAGGTCAATAGAAAAAAATAGACTAAAGCCACCCAAATCGAACTTTCTCTCACTAAAATCTCTAACTCTTTCTCTAGGTTACAATTCAGTTGGGTGGGGGGATTTGATAAGATTAGGATTTAGTGAAAAATGGTATTTTTATTAAAAAATTTGATCTAGTATTGCGACACTCAAGAAAGCAGTGCCATAGGGTTCACGAAAATCTCCAAAATATAAAGAACTCAACCTCCTCGGCTAATCTTTAGCTTACTGAGGTTCACGAAAATAAATAAAACTTTAAGATGTAATAAAAAAAAACATTAAGAAAATTAATTAATAAAGTTATCTTATTAAATAATGAAATTAAAGTAAATTAGTAAATTTTGTGTATAAAATTCAACAACTGTAGCATCTAAGTTCAACAAATGCCAACCAAGAAATTTGTGAAGTCTAAACTAGGAAAACTTAACAAATTTCTATTACCATGTCCATGCAAGAACCAATATCCAACAACCAACTAGGAATCAAATTACAATTTATTGGATAGTGAATTGTAATACTATATATATTACAAATCAAATTACAGAAAATCTACATTTGAAAAAACTCTTGGAGATCAATTAGTCTCCACGTAGATTTAACAACAACAAAATGTAAAATAAATAGCACTCTAAATTAGAACATAGTAAAAAACTAAATAAATAGTTCAGATTAATCCTCCAACTCATTCAACAACTAATGAAACGTGAGTAAATAATAAATATTTCTATTACCATTCAAGACGACAATATGTATTAAGCTCAGTTAATATTTGTTTAAACTTTTAATCTAGTTAGACCAGCACAGAATAAGACAAAACAAATGCCAAATGGATGAAATAGTTTTCCTTATTGGACTTTCACTTTTAGTTTAGAAGGTTTCTCATCATAGCTTCAACCAAGGGCGGATGTAGGGGGGGCAAGGGGGGGCACGTGCCCCCCCTAAAAAAAAAATTTGTTTAAAAATTTTAAAAGTATTTACAAAAAAAAAAAATAATTAAATACTTAACTATAGCAGAAGAGTCACGGGTCACACACTCACGCGAATTAGGTCTTCGGCTTTAAATCCCTTCCGCTCTTCTTCGGACGCCAGAAGCCGGACGCCGGGCTTCACGCCTACGCCAGCAGAGGCCGGAGAGGCGACGCCGACGCCTGTTTCTCTCGACGCCGACGCCTGTTTCTCTCGCGTGCCGCCGTGCCGGGCTTGAGGCTTCACACCTACGCCGGGCTTCACACGAATTAGCGAACGCCGCCGACTCGCCGAGAGGTAAAAATAGTTATTTTATGTTATGTACTTATGTTGGTTGATTTCAGTTCTTAATTATGTTCCTAAACTGATTAAGGAACAAAACTATTAGATTTAAAAATTTTGATTTTGAAAAAATATTTACAGGATTTGATTTGGTTTTGCATCGAAGAAGTTAGGTATTATGAAATTAGAAGATTCAAAAATTTTAGATCTTTTTAGATATTTTAAGCAATCAGAATTAACTCATACGAGTGTTTTGGCTATATTTTGAAAAAATCTTTAGAAATCTTTACAGTAGATATTTTTAGCATTTTAGATCTTTTAGCCTTCATCTCAATTAGTTTTGGCTATATTTTGATATATAAATTTTTCTTAGCAATCAGAATTTGTTTCAAGTGATCTTTGAGTACCTGTTCGAACACTATGGAGAGATATTTCAAGCGAACTTCGAGTTCAAAAACATCAAATGCTACAGATGAAAATAGCAATAAGATTGAAGTGCAAAATGAAAAACGCATACGAGTGGATGTTGATTTACCAAAAACAAGCAATGTGGAATTAAGTGTAGAAAATCTTCCATCTGATCCAGGTTTACGAATTCCTATTACTGATTTTAATCATAACATTCGAGATGAAATTCGAAGAACATATTTACAAAGAGGGCCATTTCAACCTCGTAGCCATGATTTCCCGAAAAGTAAATGTGGGATGAAAGATAGACGCTTTAATCCATCTTGGTTTGACAAATATTCTGATTGGCTAGAGTATAGCATATGCAAAGACAAAGCATATGTTTATATTGTTATCTTTTCAGAACATCCGGGAGAGGCAACGAAGAGGAAGAGGCGTTCAATAAAAATGGGTTTTCAAATTGGAAAAAAACAAACAAATTTGATCTTCATGTTGGAAGTCATAACAGTACGCATAATAATGCTAGACGAAGTTGTGAAGACCTAATGAGACAAAGCCAACATATTGGATTTCTTTTCCAAAAACAATCAGATCAAGCAACAATTGCATATCGTACTCGTCTCAATACTTCCGTTGATTGCATAAGATTTCTTTTGAAACAAGGACTGGCTTTTCGAGGACATTACGAGTCTACTACATCCAAAAATCAAGGTAATTTTTTAGAATTGGTGCAATTTCTAGCAGAACATAACAAAGACATAGACGATGTGGTGCTAAAAAATGCACCTGAAAATTTGAAATTAATTGCACCTGCTATTCAGAAAGATATTACAAGAGGTTTCGCTATTGCAATCACAAAGTTTGTAACTGATGAAATTGGAGAAAAGTTTTATTCAATTTTAGTTGATGAATCGCGTGACACATCGGGTAAAGAGCAAATGGCAATTGTAGTGCGCTTTATTAACACTAAAGGTGTGATTGTTGAACGTTTTCTGGGGATTTCTCATGTGTCAGATACTACAGCAAACAGTCTAAAGATGGCAACTGAACAGCTCCTTTCATCATATGGTTTGAGCATTTCAAAAATACGAGGTCAAGGCTACGATGGTGCTAGCAATATGAGAGGTGAGTTCAATGGTCTAAAGGCTTTATTTCTGAATGAAAACACTTCAGCACATTACATTCATTGCTTCTCGCATCAGCTTCAATTAGCATTGGTACAGTTGCAAAAGGTCATGTTCAGATTGCTTTGCTTTTTACCATAATTTCGAATGTGATGAATATTGTTGGTGTTTCTTGTAAGAGGCGTGATCAGGTAAGAGAACTACAACGCGAGAAGGCATTAAATGCATTACAAAGTGGAAAATTGTTAACAGGGCGAGGCTTAAATCAAGAAATAACCCTTAGGCGTGCAGGTGAAACACGGTGGGGTACACATTATGAATCAATAATAAGGTTAATCACAATGTTCTCTACAGTGATTGATGTTCTTGAAATTATTTTGGAGGATGGTGCAAGCTCAGAACAAAAAGGTGAAGCCTATGCATTATTAGAATCATTACATACATTTGAATTCTCTTTTTGTCTACATCTAATGAAAGATGTACTTGGTATCACTAATGAACTATCTCAAGCATTACAACGAGGAGAACAAGATATTGTAAATGCTATGTCTTTGGTGCGAATTTGTAAACTGAGATTGCAGGATATGAGAGATAACAAGTGGGTTGACTTCATCAACAATGTAACTTCATTTTGCGAGCAGCATAAAATAAGTGTTCCACATATGGATGATAAATGGGTTGCTCGTGGTCGTCCTCGACGCAGAGCTCAAGATATGACAAATTTATATCATTTTCGGGTTGAAATTTTTACACAGTGCTTGATATGCAGCTTCAGGAGTTGAACAATCGGTTTACAGAAGTAAATACCGAACTGCTTTTGTGCATGACATGTTTTGAATCCAAATAACAAATTTCATGCATTCAATAAAGACAAGTTGATTCGAATGACACAGTTTTATCCAGCTGATTTTAGTCTTCTTGATCAGGCAGTTCTTGAAAATCAATTGGATACTTATATCATGGATATGCGATCTGATGATCAGTTCACCCCATTAAAAGATATTGGAAGTCTAGCTGAGAAAATGATTCAAAACAAGAAGGATATAATTTATCCTATTGTTTTTAAACTATTGGAATTGGCATTGGTATTACCCGTTGCTACAGCAGGTGTTGAAAGAGCATTTTCTGCCATGAATATTATAAAAAATCGACTACGAAATCGGATTGGCGATCAATGGATGAATGATTTATTACTTGCTTATATTGAAAAAGATATTTTGGATTCTATTGATAATGAAGTAATCATTGAACTCTTTCAGAATATGAAGAGTAGACGTTATAAATTGTAAGTTGATTGCTCTCTTATATTTAATATTATATGTTTTTGAATAATTATTAATAAAAATTTTTTAAAACTGCCTATGCCGGTCCCAAGCCCGGATGAAAAAAGTTGAGGGAAAATTTAACTAAATTAATTTAGGCCCCCCCTTGATAAATTTTCTGGATCCGCCACTGGCTTCAACAAACAAATATAAATTCAGCAGTAACAACAACCAAGAAAATACAAATTCAACAAATCAACAAGTAAAGAGGCCTTATATGCTTTTAAAGATTTTCACAGGTGCCCAACAACAAACAAATTTAACAAACTAACCTTAAAGCATCCTAATGAAAAATCATCTAATAACCAAACTTTCACTTAGTTCTCCATCAAATTTTCTCACATTTAAGCTAAGCATTTCATCTATAATAGCATCAAGTTTAGGGTTATTGAAGAGGGATATGGATTAAACTTTTGAAATGTATAAAATTCTAGGGCTCTATCCCCCCTAAATAATGATTAGGTTTTCTTTGATATAAAAAATAATAAAATATCACTGAATATAAATAAGTATATGTGCAAAATTAAGTAATAAAGTTATAGAGTAGAGCATCAAACACATGAGGAAGTATGCTTACTTACAACAAACTACTACTATTTTTTTCTAATTACAATAACTATCCTACTGAAATAAAAAGGATAATTTTTGGAGATTTTATCACTGAATTAAATAGGAAAAATAATGAATATAATATTTAATTAGAGTATTTTGGATTAATGAGTTTAAATTGTATATATTTTCTGTTGAGCTTCTTCATGATAATGTGATTTAAAAAATATATATCCCTGGATCTTTATCGAGCTTATAGGGGTGAAAGGATATCTGCTAACCTCGTACATTTATAGTATCTCCTTAAGAACCTAGAGTATTTTACATTCTATGTCTAGGCATGAAAAACATTATATCTCAATACTCCTGGTTGTTCTTGCATTCCTCCATCGAGACTATACACCATACTAAATTTTGACTACAAATATGGACACTATGTGCATTAAATAAAGAGTATGATAATATTGAAGACATCTTTTAATAGTTATAGAATAAGGGTCTTCATTAGTATTCAACATGCATTTTGCATCATCAATCCAAAATAAGATAATTAACTAAATATAAGATGAATAACAAGCAATCTCATTTTCATTAAACTCATGATAGAAAGAAAATGCAAGAGAGTGATATGATCAGGAAGGATCAAAGTATCTCTCATATACACTCCATCTCCCTTAAATTACAAGTTGCTTCAAGAAACACATGTTAAATACTCCAAATCATTGTATCTTGTACTTCAATTGCCTCCATTAGATTTTACTATAAGAGGGAACTTGAGAAGCATTCTAAAAAGTACTAAATTTTACATAAGTGATTGAACTCCATTATAAAACATGTCATCATAACTATTTATAGAAAATATAAAAAGGTATTTGGCACTATGATGCTTAAAATAATGACATCGTGACTACCTTAAAATGAACTAGCGCCTCAGCATTGAAGCTTTTGCACTGCCGTGGCGCTCGCTAATGTGGATCATTTATTTAGTGAAATGTTGCATCTTCCAATTTAGAGAATATGACTTTATAAGTTACAACTGTAACACATTGGTGTTGTTGACATTCGAGCTCTGCGACACCCAAGTAGAAAAAATGGTGCCGAGTAAGAAATTGTGAGCGCTATTTGAAAATAAAGATTTTGGTGCTTCCAAGCTGACTTTTAGATGCTACGGTGCTGGTAATATTGCGGTGCTAGATGTGGTGCCACCATAGCGTTTATAAATAGATAACTCGATGCTGTAATATCTAATTTGTGGTGCCTCGATGATATTGGAAAGGGTGTTGTGACATTATTTTGTCAAACGACAAGGCTTTTTAGATTGCTTAGAAATTTATGTTTTTTTTTAGTTTTTCCTACATAGAAATAACTAAAATAATATATTTTTACTAAAATAAAACACATAAATAATATATAATTTACACTTATCAAAATTCTCCTAGCTTAAATTTTTTCTTGTCCTCAACTAAATAAATAAATCTATTATTTTGATTAATCAAATAACCACAATAAAAATTAATAATTTAAAATTACTAAAATATAGGATAATATATCGTGATCTAGAAGTAGTGAAAATGAACAAAGTTATAATTGTAGTTTGAAGCAATACTAACAATTATCCTGACCAGTCATCCATATTATTGCCTAATTTGAATTTGTATGTTATGAATGTAGTCATTGACTTTTGAATTTTATATTAAATAATATAGATTAAATATTAGATGTTTTTGAAGTTAAATTTGAAATTTCATATGTTCACTAGAATTTATACTAGTTCTCCAATCTTATCCTTTATGAATTTAAGTATGATCTAAAATAACCAAAATAAAAATTAATTATTTAAAATTACTAAACTATATGATAAGATATCATGATCTAGAAGTACAAATATAAATAAAATGCAAATATAGGAAAGAAATGAAAATAAATAAATTACAAACATGTTACCTAACAAAAGTAGCATACAATATATTTCTCTCCTCATGCCAGTGTGGGCTCCGAAAGTTTGGCCCTGGCCTCCCCGCCGTGCGACTGTTTGCTTTTATCTTTTTTTTTTTTTTTTTGGCGAGGGGAGTTTTAACGGATTTAAGTTCCGGGGTAAATATTGGAAGACAGATGAGTTTGTAGATAAGACACTACCCAGAGATTTCGCCCTCATTTTGCGAGGACTTTATGATTTGAGTTCTGGTTTCCTATAGGCGCAAGCCCCTATAGTTAATTACCCCTCCCGATCACTAGAGAAAACTTTCGTTTAAGGCTAGTCGTCAATCAGATACGTAGAGATATGCGTTATCTGGCATATAATAGCAGCAATGGACTTGGATATTAGGAAATGGTTGGAAATTGGAAATTTGAAGAGTTTTGATATTTAAAATAGAAATTTCACCATCTTGCACTTAAAGCTGATGGTGGGGGAATGCATGATAGACCCGATCAAGATCCCATGGTTCTGTCGTCTCGGGCCATCGTGGTCCATGGTCTACTTAGTCAGAGGAGGTAGTCGACCCAACCTGACAGAAGGATCCTTGTCGGCAGCTATGGGTTGCTTCGTCCAAGGGGACCTTATAGACCTGGGTTGAATATTTATCTAAGGGGATAAATTTGAATCCACCTTAGCTGATAGAGGGCTTTGTGCCCTATCAATCATATCCTATTGATTCATATCTCAAGGATTTGATGCCAATAAGGAACGTATTGGCTCTGGCCATAACCGGTATTTAGTGGTGCCATTTGGTGGCAAAATCACTCGGTTCAGAGGGCCCAGTGGTCGTCATAACCGTTTATCCTGCGGTGCCATTTGGCAGCAAAATCGCCGGTTAGAGGACACATACCACATCCTTATTGGCAGGAGATTGGTTTGATAATGAATCCTAGTGATATTTTCGACTAGGCATTTGGCTCTTTGTGAGCTGAAGTAAATTTTAATTTGTCCACCACGACAGACTGTTGCGGAGGGTGGATGAATTTTACTTTAAGTGTTGATGGATTTATTTCAAATTTTAAATATCTTGACTTTGGGACAAAATTTAAAAATTTTTGGATTTTTGGATTTTGAGTGGAGCTTGCATGACATTTGAAAATATTTGTGAACCCCTCTGGTTGAGATAAACATTCAACACGGACATCATCGGGGTGACTTTAAGGTCACTTGAAAAATATTTGAATTTTATAGAAGTTTTAGGGCATTTTGAAATATTTTGTGAACCCCTCCGGTTGAGATCTGCATTCAACATGGCCATCATCAGGGTATTTGGGGTCATTTCTATTTTTGAATTGATCCTTGTCGACTCGGCTGAGCTGTTGACCGAGGATCGGGTTTCTCATAGGCTTTGTGCCTTTGTTTGTGAATTTTCTTTGTTAATGACTTTGAAGTCCTAATATGAATGCATAAGATAAATATTCTGGTCGATATCATGACCGCATATTTATCTTATGGCTCAAACCCTGTCTACTTCTATTTATCTGCTTAGGAGGATCTGGTTTTGTAGGCTTCTTGCCTTTGTTTAGTGAAATCTCTTGATTATAGGCCTTGAAGGCCTAATATAAATGTATAAAAATAAATACACCAGCTGCCACAATCGTGTATTTGTTTGATGGTTCAAATCATGTCAACTTCTATTGATCTATATAGATGGATCGGATTCAAACTTGAATTCACTTGTTGACCTGCGCAGCATCCCTAAACGTCACGTGTGTACCAATAACATGCTCGCCGGGGCCCATGTGGGTCGGAATTATATTTTCCTCTTTAGTGTACCTATGTGTATACAATTTATAGTGTACGTGCAGGGGTATTTTGAAATAATTGTAGTTGTGCAAATAACTACCATTTGGATACACACAACTTTTCATTTGAGAGCTTATACATGCCTTCTGTCCGCTAGTACGAATGTTGTGGATCCGGTGGAAATCTGGTCTGATATTGACTCCCCCCTTTTCTCATTCATCGGGGAAGGACTTTTTTTATTTTGAAATTTGTTGCTTTATAAAGAACTCTTTTTAAGATCATCAGTGTAATAGATTTATTATTTTCGGTGTTTGTGGGCACCAAAACTGTTTTCTTCTTAAGTATAGAACTAAGAAGAGAGTTTGGAACACTAGGAAGTTTGGTTCTAATTTGTTCAAACTTCCTTTCTGATTCTACCAGAAAGTGTACTTTTTATACATCGAGTCACCCTTGAACCTGAAATACTTGAACATCTTGATCACCAATATTGTAGGTGATATCAATACTTGTGCCCCACAGTGATTCGTTGTACCTACGATATACCCACTGTTATTATCCACAAGCGACTTGTATACATTTGCGGGGACCCGTTGTATCCACTAGCAGCGGTGTTAGTTTTAAAAAATTATAGCATTGTTTTGGAATTGGCTACCACTGTGACGTTTGACGCGTGTAAACGTAGTGGCGCTTGTGTTAGTAACTTTTTTTTTGGGAAAATTGGGGCAACAGCCCATATATTAATCAAGGAAAATTACAGGTAAAATAAGAACTTACAAGGAATAATTACATGTAAACTATACCCTCCCAAAATCATGAAAAGAAATAACAAAAATACCTGAATAAAACAGGAAAACAAAAAGGTCAAAATGATAAAAAGATCAAAATGATCAAAAAAAGGACTCAGAAAACAGGACTACACCAAACAAAACCATCAAAGTTTTCAACAGAGAAATAAGAGAATCCAATAGCATATGAGAAGCCAGTTGCCACAGCAGAAAATTGGGCCATCACAGCTTCCCAGCAAAACAACATAAGCCCATGATCCCTTGGTTGCCAAAAAGACCATCCTAAGGAAGGGCAGGTGTAGTCCATAGCTCATCATTGCCCAACAAAACTGAAGCCCAACGAAGCGATCCAGAAAAGAACCAATCCCAAGCTGAGATCCAGAAAGCAGTCAGAACAAGTCCTAAACTTTTTCAGCATCCTCCCATTTAACATATTTCTCAAAAGCAGCTTTTTTAATGGCAAAAGCATTGGCAATACTGCTGGCGTATTTGTTCCCGAACCTCCTACTATTTCTTTCTTTCCAAATGTAATAAACACAACAGCAAGTCGAAACAAAATACAGTTTTTTAGCTTGCTGCGAGATGCCTTGATCCTCGTCAATCCATTCAAGGAGCTGTAGGATGTTTGGTCTAAGTAGAAGATGCTTTGCCAGTGGAATAACGTTTAAAATGATGTCATAAGAATACGAACATTCAAAGAATAAATGAGAGATAATTTCAGGGAGCACGTGGCATAAGCTGCAGGTATTAGGAATCGAGATATTCCTTGTGAGCAATGCGTCTGCAGTTTTCAGTCCACCGAGTAAAGCAAGCCATGTAAAGCTAGAGTATCTTAAGGCGTGGGATTGATGCCAAACCTGATTAAAGCAAGAACAATTGGGGATACTAGAGTAAAAATATAAAATGAAATCAGAGAATTTACTGTTAGGCTTGTTCCCCCAAGTCAGGCAATGAATAGAGTCTTTAATAATGGGTATTCCCTGAATACCATCACGGACAGAAGAGGGAATGTAGCCAGGCAGAACCCATGTTTGCATCAGAAATGACATCTTTAATGAGAGACTTGGGAGAGGTGGCATACAAGACATAGCGTCCATCTGAGAAGTCCTCAAGCCTACAATTATAGCACCAGTGGTCCCAATGGATAGAAATGGGCGCATTGACAGTCATACGAAAAATAAAATTTCGCCTAGCAGATACTGCAGTGCTACACACCATATTCCAGAATTTAGAAGCAGTGGAGGGAGGAGGGCACCAGGGTGATAGGTACCGAGAACGAAGCCAAATAGATAAAGGAGCTTCCAGATTATACATTCTCATTATCACAGAACAGTTAAAAGAAAATTGCATTCCACCCAGGGAAGGAATGCCCAATCCCCCAAATTGCTTTGGCCTACAAACCTTCTCCCATGATACCATATGAATTTTCTTAGATATCCCAGGATCCCCAAAAAAGAGAAATTTGGAGCATATTTTTTTAAAAGTTTTGTGTACTCGCTAGGCAAGATGGCTCCCTGAATCCAGTAAGCAATAGAGTTAAGAATAGTAAATTTTAGGAATTGTGCTCTCCCCGCAAAAGAGAGGAGGTTAGCTTTCCAACCTGAGAGTTTTTTTGTAATACCATCAATCAGAGGCAAAAAATCCGTCAACTTGAGCCTGTTGAAGGACAAAGGAATGCACATATAGGTAATCTTGTGACTAATGTTATGAATGGATAAGGCTTGACAAAGTTCAGTTTGATTAGTCACATGTCTAGGAAACATTACATAACTCTTGTCAAGATTCACCTGAAGACCAGAAGAGCTAGAAAAAATCTTTAGGATGTTGGAAAGAGATTGACAATTTTCTAAGGTAGCTTCCCCAAATATAAGCACATCATCAGCATAGAGGAGGTGGGATAAAGAAAAATCATCAAAGCAAATCCCTTTGAAGCCACCCTCATCCAACAAAGAAGAGAACGCATCCATCACCAGGCAAAACAGGAAAGGGCTTAAAGGGCAGCCTTGCCTTAAGCCAGCCGATGTGGAAAAATATCCCTCAAGGGCGTCATTTATAACTACAGAAAAATTAACATCATTGATACAAGATTTAATCTAGCTAACAAACAGGGACGAAAAACCTTTCTGTAACATCCTTGCAATAAAAAATTCTCTAGACACCGTATCAAAAGCTTTCCTTATATCAAGCTTACCACAAAAGTACTTGGTGCAACTCCTTTTCCTAGCAAGAGCAATAATCTCATTTGCAAGAAGGATGTTATATGTAGAAACTCTTGATTTAACAAAACCAGATTGGTTTCTTTTGGGTTAGTAACTTTCATGACTCTATTAATGAAAAAAAAAATGAAACTGCAATGGAACCGTGGCATCTGTTACCAATGCTGTGGTGCTTACCAAAGTTTTAAAATTAAAATTATGATCATACAACTTCTTCTTAATGGCATAACCATACTTTTTGACTTCAATAACAAGGCGTTCTGGTGCTCAAATTGTCACCACAGCGGTGCTTAATTAACCAAGAAAAGGAAGGTTTAAAATGAGCATTTCTCAGGGTTTAATGCTATAGAGCATATTTTTGAAGTAGTAGCGCTTGGGATAATAGCACCGCGGTGTTCAATAACTCAGAACTGCACCGCTCAATTAAATTTCTACTCACTCTTATTTACTAAATTTAGATTATAACTTTAATTATCAAAATAAAATAAAAGATAAAACATAACAAAAATAACAACATATGTAACATGACTCATGTATATTCAAACAAAATAACATTTCATACTAAATATAAATATGGGCTACCTTCGATGCAATGCTAAGTTTATAGTTTTCAGCCATACTTGCCTAGATTTATCAATTTTCATGTGGTACATTGCTACCAAATTTTAAAAAAATTATCTGTTTAATCATTTTTTTCTTTTTCATTAGGGTCATCTTCAGTATTTCTTGGCAATGATCTAAGCAGTCTACTGCTGACTAAAAATGTGTGATGAATTAATTAGTTTCAAGCAGCTCAGTTATATAATTGACTTTTTAATTACATCACTACATCTTCAAATGTTTAATTTCTACTTACAAACTGATTACTTTGATTGAATCTTAGATTATATGTAAGTTTAGGATTAACAGTAGGTTGTTGAGGATTATTCCAATTTACACTTTAATTATTTTGACTAAAGTTTCATTAATTGATACCAATAATATTATTTGATCAATTAAAATTAAGATGATTCCTCCAACCTGGATTATATATTGGAGTATTGATTATTTTATCTTCCAATCAAATTAATAATTCCAATCCCTTACACATTAATATTTTTAATTACTTGTTGATCCTCTAATTGCATAGGTAATTCATTTCTAAATTCTATATTTTCTCCTATTTTGCTCAACTTCTTAGAACTTGCTGCAAGTTGAGCAGTCAAATCTGCAAAGCATCATATTCATATAATCTTACTACTCTCATAGGATTATCCTTTTAGTAGGCCACTGAAAATTATTAGTAGTCATTTCCTCTATTAATTTATACACTTTTTCAAATGGCTTAGACAATAATGATCCTTCAGCTATAGTATTTATGATTGCTCTAAGAGATCTTACTAATCCAATAACAAGAACATCAAGCCTTTGTCCCACTATGTGGGGTTGGCTACATGAATCCTTTTTCTCCATTGTGTCCTGTAAAAAGTCAAATTCTTGTTTAAATATAACAAAGAAAGATCATGACATGAATCTTACTAATCCATATAAAATATTTGAATAACCAATCAATCAGGTAAAACATGGTGAGGGCATTTCCTAAGCATTTTCTTAAAACTCTCCCAACTCTCATAAATTAATTCTCCTTCAAACTGGGTAAAATAAGTGATATCATTTCTAGGTAGGAAATACTTAGTAATAAACTTATGAGCTAACTTAATCTAAGTGCCTATAGAGCCTTGGGAGTAAAGAATTCCACCAAATCTTAGCCTTATCTCTAGAAGAAAATCAGAATAATATATGCCTAATTGCTTCGACACTGACACCGTTATACATAAATATTGGACAATTTTTAAAAAACTAGCTAAGTATAAATTGAGATCTTCAATAGGAGTTCCTCAAACTGAGAATTTTGAATCATTTAAATTGTGGTAAGTTTTAATTCAATATTATTAGCTTGGATCACAGGTTTAATAATGCTCTGATAAATTCTGTCTACTAAAGGGTTAGCATAATTCCTAAAGAGATCTAGAATGATTTTGATATAATATAGGTTCAACCATTTTTATAATCTTTTTAATTTTTAAAATTTTGAAAGGGTTCTTTCTATTTTAGTGTCAAACAACAAATGTTTCTTTCTATGTACATAAAGCATGCAACCATGAATATGCAATGAGCAAATAAAATAAATAAAATGAAAGATATAAGTAGGCCTAATTATATGATTAATTTAATAATATAGTTAAAATTATAAAAAGCAAATTACTTCATGGACAACAGCGTAAAAAATTTAATGGGGGCTATGGAGTGAACTTTTGAATTGTATAAATTCTACGGCTATGTCACCCAAAAATAATTCATAGTTTTTTATATAAAAAATAATAAAACTCCATTGAATATACGTAAAAATACATGCCCAATTACAATAATTCTCCTATTGAAATAAAAATGATAACTTTAGAGATTCTATCACTGAATGAAATAGTAAAAATATTATATACAATATTTAATTAAAGTGTTTTGGATTGATGAATTTAAATTGCATATCTTTCATAATGATGCTCTTCATGGTAATGTGATTCATAACATATGCATTCTTAGATCTCTATCGAGCTTATATGGGTGAAAAGGATATCTGCTGACCTTTTATAATTATAATATCTCCTTAAAAACCTATAAAATTTTACATCATATGTCTAGGCAAGCAAAACATCCTATCTCAATACTCATAGTTATTCTTGCATTTTTACATCGAGACTATACATCACACTAAATTTTAAATACACATATGACTACTATGTACATTAAATAAAGAGAGGACTAATAATATATATATAATGAACTACACTGGCGGATGCATTGTGGGGGCCTCGAGGCATGGGCCCCCACTGACTTTGGTATGAACATCAAATTAATATTATTTATGATGTTTTAAATATAGGATAAATCAATTATTTTCTTACCTTTTTCATCCCTTTAGGGATCCTTCATGTATAGGGAAGCAGACGAACCGAATCGATGCAGGCTCAAGTTTAGTTCGAGCTTCTTGGACAAGATTTGGGCTCGATTAATTTCAAGCTCGTCGAGCCTCTTCACTTCACAAAATATATTTATTTGAATAAAATCGTGCGCAGTTTGCTTGTTTGCACTTACAGCCCACGAATACTCACCCAACCCATCCGACGACTCAAGCTAGCATCGTCCAGCAAATGGTTGAATATGCATTTGTTTATATACAAGAAAACTCATATACTCCACACGGTGTGGGACTAAACCCCATAGTTTTTTTTTTTTCTTTTTTGTTTTCCTGTGGCCACAATTAGCTGGATAATAAAATCTCAAGAGAGAGAGAGAGAGAGAGAGAGAGAGAGAGAGAGAGAGAGAGAGAGAGAGAGAGAGAGAGAGAAGCGGGCATGAGGGAGTTAAAAAAATTAAAAAACAGTTATTAAACATATTATCTAAATATATTATTTAAATAATGTTATTTAGGGTATTTCTTAATGTTATTAAACACATCATTTTAAAAACTGTTATTAAAAATCATATATATATATATATATATATATATATATATATATATATATATATCACATTATTGAATATATTTAATATTTATTTTTTTGTATAAATTGTTTCCTAATTATTTCTCTAACCCTTAGAAACATTAATTTAGAGATAAAAGAAGGAATCAAAGGCAAGGGAAAGGAATTTTGGGAGAGAAGGGTTTAGGGATTTTGAGAAAAATCTCCATTTTTCCTTTATAAGTGACTCTTATATTATACAAGTTTATTTCAATTTTAGTATAAAAGTACGTTTTTATAGAAGTTACATTTTGGAAAAGTTGTAGGAACTTGAAGTTGAGATTGCTCCAAGGATTAAAATTCTGGGAGGAATAAAGTGGGTAATTTATATGTATAAATTTTTATTATTTTATTTTCATTTCGAATTTACAAGTAATAGTACATATAATTAATTAATTCTTATGGAGAATTTTAAATGCATTGATTTGAAACGATTGAAGCTTTAAGAATAAGAAAGTGTCAAATTGTGAAAGAAAACAATTGAAAAGAAATTGGGAGGTGAAAATGAAAAGAAATTGGGAGGTGAAAATGAAAAGCATCGATAAACTTTGGATAAACTAGAGATATATGTATATGATACATGTATACAATTATAAGAATCTAAAATGATAGAAAAATGAATGAATCAAAGAAAAAAGAGAAAATGTTATGCATGCAAAGTGTACAGGAGTTCACCCCCTTATGGTACTGGCTGGGGATGTCGTACTCGTGCACGTAAAAAAAAAAGGAAAAGGAAAAGGTAATGGAAATGGAAAAGGATAAATGAAAAAGGTTGTACCTTTGGGTACTTTGAGACGGTGCTACTATGAAAAATTAAAGGGGAAAATGAAATATTAAAGCTTTAAAATATTTTAAATGAAATTAATTGAATATATATATATATATATATATATATATATATATATATATATATATATATATATATATAATTGATTGAAATGGATGAAAGAAAGTTAAGGATTGATAAGACACATATTAACGATTATAAACGTATTGTAAATAAAGAATATTAATATTGTTTATTTAAATAGTTACCCACTGAGTTTACTTAGTAAACTCAACCCATAAGTTTAAATGTTTCAGGTAAGTTCCTAAAGAAGAAATGGCTAAAAGAGAAGAACATGTTTATAGAAGACGAGATGCAAATGACAACAGGTAATTTATCTTTTGAGTTTAGTGGCTCTTTAGCACGAATGAAGTAGTATAATGTTTAATGAATTTTATTGTCCCACTTTTTATACCCGCCTCATTAGATTGAGCATCCGGGCTGGGTCGTGGCAAAAGTGGTATCATAGCCCAATTAAGATCTGAATCATACTGAAAGAGCCATTAGGATGATTATTAATGATTGAAGATTTAATGTATAATGAATTATTTTTTTTATATATCAGGAACCAAAATGATCCTGAAGAAGATGAAGTAGAGGAAGTGGAAAGATCAGTGCCTAATGTTCCTGTTATTCATGTGCACTAGCACAAATGATGACAACTATGACTCAGCTTATTCAAGATTCAAGAAATCAATCATTAGGAAGTAGTAGTTGTGGTGGAACGATTATGGATAAATATCTAAAATTGTTTCAGGATATGAGACCACCATTATTCAAGGGAGTAGATGGACCAATAGAGGCTGAAAACTGGTTGCTAAGGATTGAAAATATATTAGAAGGAATGTACTGTCCATAAGAGAGGAAAGTTTCTTTGGCAACCTTTGCACTAAAAGGAGAAGCAAAAAGATGGTGAAGAGGGCAGTATCAAGATAAATTTGAAGGAATATCTGGCATGCAAATTAAGTGGAATGATTTTACTCAGGTGTTGGATTGGTTCGTACCTCCTTCTGTGAGGAGGCAAATATAGGACAAGTTTATGAGATTGGTACAAGGAGATAGATTAGTTATGTAGTATGAAGCTGAATTTACAACATTAGCCAGATATGCTCCTCAATTAATACACACTATGGAAGATAAATGCCACTAATTCTTAGCTGGACTGAAGGATGCAATTAGGCAACCACTGGTTCCTCTTGGAATTGAAGATTATACAGTGCTAGTGGAAAGAGCTAGAAGGATAGAAGCAGACCTATAAAATACTCAAAGGAGACATGATTTTTAGAAGAGGAAAAGTGGTGAAGTTATGGAAACCCCTCAGAGTTCACATAGTAAGTTCATTTCACAAGGTAAAAAGTTTAATTGGAAAAAGATAAAGTCCAACATCAGTGACAGTTCAAGTGTGAACAATTGTAGCAAGTGTGGAAGATAGCATAAAGGAGAATGCTTATCTGGTACAAATAATTGCTTATGGTGTCATCAATCAGGTCATATAGCCAAGAATTATCCTACTTTGGGGCAAAAACTAATAGGAGAACAAAGATAAATATTGAATCTCAGAGGAATGTTGGGAGACCAAGAACAGTGGAATCAGGTGCTTCCACTCTAGGATCAAGTCAAAGCCGATAGAATACTCTGCCTAGAGTATATGCACTGACTCAGAAGGATGCTAAGGATTCACTTGAAGTGATTATATGTGATAAAAATGAGAAGTGAATGAATATGCATTATGAAAACAATATTAAATGAATGATATATATTCTTTATGTTTGTAATTTTATAGGTATGATCACGATGCAAGGAAAGCCTGTACGGATCGTTTTTAATACAGGAGCTTCACACTCATTCATTTAAGAAGAATTTGTTAAAATAGTTTGGCTGAATATTTATGAGACAAATGTAATTTTGGAAGTTCTAATGCCAAATTGATCAATTATGAATGTAAAAGGTGTATGTAAAGTTACTTTCAAAATGAATGAAAGAGAGTTTGAAGCCTCAATGAATGTTTTACCATTATAAGAGTTTGGTATGATATTGGGAATTGATTGGTTATCAAGGTACTTTGTGATTATTGACTTCAACAAGAAAATTGTAAAGTTTAATTTTCCTGGGGAAGGAGAGTTGAAATTTTTTGGTGAGAGAGGAATTTCTTCAATGATAATTACTTATTTGAAAGCATACAAATTTGTATCTAAGGGATGTCAATGTTTTTTTGCTCAAGTAAATGATACAAATAAGGAAGTCAAAGAATTAAAAGATATACCTGTAGTCAGAGAGTATCTAAAAGTATTTTTGGATGATTTGCGAGGATTACCACCAGAAAGGGAGATAAAATTCACTATCAAACTGATATTGGGTTTAGAACCAGTGGCAAGGGCACCTTACAGGATGACAGTCAAAGAGTTACAAGAGCTGAAAAACTAGTTGCAGGAATTGCTAGATAAAGGGGTTTATCAGGCCAAGTTTCTCACCATGGGGAGCTCCAGTACTATTTGTAAAGAAGAAAGATGGGAGCTTCAGAATGTGCATAGATTACAAGGAATTGAATAAGCTTACTATTAAGAATAAGTATCCTTTACCCAGAATAGATGATCTTTTTAATCAACAGAAAGGAGCTATAATTTTCTCTAAGATAGATTTGAGATTTGGATACCATCAACTATAAATTAAACAGGAAGATATAACAAAGACAGCTTTTAGAATCAGATATAGCCATTATGAATTTGTAGTAATGCCATTTGGGGTGACAAATGCACTAGCTATATTTATGGATTTGATGAACATAGTTTTTAAGCTATTTGTGGACATATTTATAATAGTCTTTATTGATGACATTCTGATTTATTCAAGAGATGAAGAAAGCCATTTCAGTCATTTGCAAGCAGTGTTGTAAACATTAAAGGAGAACAAGTTATATGTTAAATTTTCAAAGTGTGAATTTTGGTTGAGCAGTGTAAATTTTGGGACATGTGATTAGTGGTGAAGGAATTTTAGTTGATCAGAATAAAATTCAAGCCATATCATATTGACCAAGACCAACGACAGTTTCAGAGGTGAGGAGTTTTCTAGGACTTGCTGGTTACTACAAGAGGTTTGTAGAAGGGTTTTCTCAGATTGCTATGTCGATATCCAGATTAACTCAGAAAGCAGTAAAATTTGAGTGGAATGATTAGTGTGAAGAAGCTTTTCAGAAATTAAAGAATTGTTCAATGACTGCCCTAATATTGACAATTACATCAGGTTCAGAAGGGTTCCAATTTTCTGTGATGCTTCCTTAAGGGGGCTTGGATGTGTATTGATGCAACATGGTAGAGTGGTGGCCTATGCTTCAAGACAACTGAATTCATAAAAAGAACTAACCCACTCATGATTTAGAATTAGCAGTTGTAGTTTTTGCACTCAAAATATGGAGACATTATCTATATGGGGTCAGATGCGAAGTGTTTACAGGAAATTTGAGATCATGTGATGTGGTTGTGATTGTGAACATGTTATCTTGTGCAAGTGGGTTGCCGAGATGTAATTCTATTATGCTTGAATGCCAGTGGTGATCAAATGTGGGATTCTCCTCTGCTGACAGCCAATATCCACCAAGGTTCTCATCTATACCAAAATTAGTAAGTGACCGAGGTGTGATTAAGTTAGTATTGGCACTAATGACGTAACTAGGTGGGGGCGGGGGGGGGGTGGAGAGGGTGTATAATTGGTGGGGGAATTTCGGGGG